>BLSH010334873.1:386220-397832 GCA_018402905.1 Glandirana rugosa
CGTACATCAGCCGGTACACACGGTCCGACGGGTCTCCGTTTCTGTTCGACAGGAGACACCCTCCATATAGTAGACACAGGAGACATAGGGGGGTCGGTGCGAGGTCACTACGGGTGCTCGACGCAACCCACGGTGGGACGACGTTAAGGAGGAGGAGGAGTAGAAGGAACAGGAGGAGCAGGAGGTCTTGACACGGGACCGAACTTATAAAAACTGGATCGGATACGACCACGTCCTTGGGTGGGAGGCTCGGTGAACGCTTACTGACCGGACTATTGGCACCTTTACTGGGGAGAAGGAGGAGGAGTAGGAGGGCACGGTGTAGGAGAAGGTAGTACCGGGTTTCACAAAAAAGTTCCTCTGTATCTTCACCATATCATTGCGACTCTTGTCGCAGTAGCCGTGACCGGTACAACCACGTCATGAGTTTTGTGGCGTTATGCGATGTGTCCAGAGCGTACCTCCGGGTGAGCAACCACCACTTCACAACGACAAGGCGTCTCGCTGACTGGGTACGCACGACGTCGACTTTGAGGTGATAACGGACGACGACGAACGTGTCAGAGAGGTCGTACACGTTCCACCTCAAGGTGGAACACCCGTGCAGCGTATACTCCGCCACTCGTCCTTCCGGCTTCAAGGCGACGTCCCGTCTGTCCGCTCGTCGTCGTCCCCGGAACAGCAACACTTCACCACCAACGAGTGGGCCTCCATGCGAGACCTGTGTAGCGTATTGCGGTGTTTTGAGTACTGCACCAACATGGCCAGTGCCGATGACGCTGTTCTCAGCGTTACTATACCACTTCTATGTCTCCTTGAAAAAACACTTTGGGCCATGATGGAAGAGGATGTGGCACGGGAGGATGAGGAGGAGGAAGAGGGGTCATTTCCACGGTTATCAGGCCAGTCATTCGCAAGTGGCTCGGAGGGTGGGTTCCTGCACCAGCATAGGCTAGGTCAAAAATATTCAAGCCAGGGCACAGTTCTGGAGGACGAGGAGGACAAGGAAGATGAGGAGGAGGAGGAATTGCAGCAGGGTGGCACCCAACGCAGCTCGTGGGCATCACTGGAGCGTGGCTGGGGGGATACAGAGGACACAGATGATATACCTCCCACAGAGGACAGCTTGTCTTTGCCTCTGGGCAGCCTGGCACACATGGCCGACTACATGCTGGAGTGCCTGAGCAACGACAGCCGAGTTGCCCACATTGTAACTTCTGATTACTGGGTGGCCACCCTGCTGGATCCTCATTACAAGGACAACGTGCCGTCCTTAATTCCCTCACTGGAGCATGAGAGGAAGATGCGCGACTACAAGCACACACTGGTAGAGGCACTGCTGAGGGCATTCCCAAATGACACCGGGGGCTCAGCGGAAGCACAAGGCGAAGGCAGAGGAGGAGGAAGAGGCCACCAACGCAGCTGTGCCACCGCCTGCACCTCAGAAGGCAGGGTTAGCATGGCTGAAATGCGGCAAAGCTTTGTCAGCAGCCTGCCACAACAAACAGCACCACCAGCCGATAAACAACGTCTTAGCAGGAGGCAGCATTTCAACAACATGGTGCAAGAGTATGTGTGCACACGCCTATACGTACTGACTGATGGGTCTGCCCCATTCAACTTCTGGGTCTCCAAATTGGCCACATGGCCTGAGCTTGCTGTTTATGCCTTGGAGGTGCTGGCCTGCCCTGCAGCCAGTGTATTGTCTGAACATGTGTTTAGCAAGGCAGGAGGTGTTATCACAGACAAGCGCAGCCGTTTGTCCACAGCCAACATGGACAAGCTAACCTTTCTTAAAATGAACCAGGCATGGATCCCACAAGACTTGTCTGTACCTTGTGCAGAATAAACATTTAGACTGGACTCACACAGCCATTCGTATACTTGTTTTTTGAATAGGCCTCAATATTTTGGGGACTACCCCAATTATAAACAAACAAAAAAAATACAGTGTTGGCTACCTCCTCCTCCTCCTCCTCGACCAATGCCACTTCCACCTACACTGCCATGGTCACGGCCTAGTCAACCTCTAGGCTCCTACTCCACATCCACCCCCTTCCCATTTTTTTTATTTGATTTTAATTTATTTTCCCTATCCCCATTTTTTTGTAGGGCACTTGCCTTACTCTTACCCCCATTTTACTTCCTTTTGCAGCCCTCTAGCACTTGCCAGGACTTTGTTACAGCCATTTTTGTTCCAAAAAGTTCAGGTCCCCATTGACTTCAATGGGGTTCGGGGTCCGGGATAATGTTCGGGCAACGTTCGGTGCCGAACCCGGACTTTTTTCCAAAGTTCGTTCGGACCCTCCGAACCCAAACGTCCAGGTGTTCGCTCAACTCTAGTCATCCCTTTCTGTCCTTAAAACCTATTCCTTAAATGTTAGGGGTTTGAACATCCTGGAAAAAAGATCCTTAATCCTACAAGAAATAGCGAAGCTACGAACACAGATAGCATTTATCCAAGAAACCCATTTCAAAGGGCCAAAAATTCCCAAACTGACAAACAGCCATTTCCCCACGATCTACCATGCATCTTCCTCAACCAGTAAAACAAAAGGCGTAGCCATCCTCATGGCGAACAACCTTCCCTTCCAACTTAAAGAACAGCAGGCTGACCCCCAAGGACGCTATCTGTTCATCAAGGGGACTATCTATGACAAACCCATAACTTTAGCCAACATCTACTCCCCCAATACTCACCAAGTTGCGTTCATCAGACAGGTGATTGGAAGCCTGATCCCCTTTATCGAGGGAATGATTATCTTGGGAGGAGACTTAAATGTCCCCCTTGACCCTCATCTGGATTCTTCCTCAGGTTCCTCATCAAACCCGTACAGAGCTTTAAAACAAATTAAGCTTCAGTTTAACTTACTCGCGTTGCATGACTCCTGGAGGACCTTGAACCCAGATACCAAAGACTATACCTTCTTTTCCCCTCCCGATGGAAAGTACTCGCGCATTGACTACTTACTCCTATCTCAAGCTGACCTAACCTACCTCCAAGACACCAGAATAGAACCCATGTACATCTCCGACCACCACCCAATAACCATGACACTTAAATTCCCTCACACCGAACACAAAATGAAGACCTGGAGGCTAAACCCTTCCCTGATCAGCAACCCCCATCATAATGAATTGATTCGACACTCCATCCAGGAATACTTTGAGCTAAATTCATCCCCTGAAATGACACCCCTAAATGTCTGGCTTGCCCACAAGTGCGTAATAAGGGGAAAATATATATCCCTAGCAACTCAAACTAAAAGAGAGAGACAGGCAAAGATAGCATCCTTAATCGCCCGAATTCGCACTCTAGAGGCTTCCCATAAGAGAAGCAAAGTTTTGGAGGACTACACCTCTCTGATCACAAGCCGATGGGACCTCCTTGAGGAGTTAGGCAAACAGACAAAACGTACATTTTTATTATCTACTAAACTCTTCTACGAACATGCCAATAAAAGTGGTAAATTATTAGCTAGACTACTACAGGGTAGGAAAGCACTAATGACTATCCCCATAGTCCATGATCGTAAAGGGAAAAAGTACCATAGATCCTACAAAATCACTCAACAATTTGCAACCTATTACTCAGATCTCTATAATCTACCAAAAACCGTGCCCTCAGATCAAAATTCCGCGTCCCGCATCCAAGCGATAAAAGACTACCTAACCTAACATGGTCTTCCCAAAATATCTACAGAAGCGGCTGCAGCTCTGGATAAACCAATACAACTAGACGAGCTTCAAAATGCCCTGAAAAACACAAAACCAGGCAAGAGCCCGGGACCCGACGGCTTTTCTAGCATCTACTACAAAACCTACCAGGAAATACTGGCCCCACACTTCCTCCTGGCATTTAACACCTTAGCCCAAGAAAGGCCTCCCCGACGATTTACTAGAAGCCCACATTTTAGTGATCCACAAAAAAGGAAAAGACGCCACCCTTGTAGAAAACTACCGCCCAATTTTGCTCCTAAATGTAGACATCAAATAGACTCCAGCCCCTTTTACCAGACTTAATACAATGAGACCAAGCTGGTTTTGTACCGGGAAGAGAGGTTCGAGGTAACACCATTAAGGCCCTGAACATCCACCACTGGCTGACTAGATCCTCCACGAAGGGCTTTTTCCTTTCTACGGATGCGGAGAAGGCGTTCGAAAGGGTGGCGTGGGATTTCATGAAGGCGGTCTTAGCCGACATAGGCCTGGGCCCCTTCTTACAGGCAAGTATAATGAGCCTTTATTCAAACCCGCAGGCCAGAATCAAAGCCAACGGCCACCTCTCGAACGCCTTCTCCATCCGCAATGGCACTAGACAGGGATGCCCACTCCCCCCGATAATTTTTATCTTGACCCTTGAGCCATTCCTAAACTCTATCCGCTCCAACCCAGACATCATGGGCATTACCATCGCCAAAAAAACATATAAAATAGGAGCCTTCGCGGACGACATCCTCCTATGCCTATCCAACCCTAAAATCTCAATCCCCAATTTAATTAGAGAATTCCATAAGTTCGTGGCACTCTCGAACTTCAAGATAAACCTAAACAAATCTCACGCCCTCAACATCTCTCTACCTGACCATGTAGTTAAAGAATCCCAGAAGTCTTTTCCGTTCACCTGGCGTCTCGATGCAATCACATATCTGGGAATCCAACTCCCTGCTAAGCTATCCTCCCTGTATCAATTACATTTTGCACCATTCCAGACATTTACTAAAGAGATCAATGTTTGGGACAAATTAAATATCTCATGGTTTGGTCAGGCAGCCACGATACAAATGACAGTTCTTCCCAGATTCCTATTCTTAGCACAAACAATTCCCATCTCCCTTCCCAAGGCCTTTTTTGTTTCACTGCGAACCCAAATCAGCTCATACATCTGTAAGGGATGCTCCCCTAGAATTAGCCTATCGAGGCTCTTCGCCCCAAAACATTTAGGAGGGATTGCCCTACCGACTTTAAAAAATATCATAGAGCTGCCCTCCTAAGTAAGTTGGTCGATTGGCACATCCATGAAGACTCCAAATATTGGGTCCACTTGGAGCAAACCTTAACGGAACTCCCTGCGCGAGACTTGGCTTGGCTTCCCCCAGAAGACAGGAGAAAGAAAATTGAACACCACCCCCTGTTGTTACCGCCTATACAATGCCTCCAGGAGTCATGTAAATCATTCACACTGGGATCTGTCCCCGGTCCCATGACCCCCCTGAAGCATAACACAAAATTCCTCCCAGGATTAGAAAAAGGATTTGCAACCTTTCCCCCTACTACTCATCCTCGTGCGCTCCACTTCTTCGAACAGGGCCAATTTAAATCCTGAGAGAACACCAGAGACCTCACCCGGGGTGCCCCAATGCCGCTGTGGGCTTACTTTCAAATCAGACACTACCTTAATGACTGTAAAGACAAACATAAATACTCCAGACCCCTAACACCCTTTGAGAAGCTCTGCATATCCTCTCCACAAAGACACCTAGTGGCCACCATTTACGCAATTCTTTCCCAATCCAGCCCAGATCACCTCACCCCTATCATTAACACTTGGACCCTTGATCAAGAAACAACACTGGTACGTGAGAACTGGGAATCTATGTGCAGAGTAGCACACAAAGGTTCCAGAAATGTAGTAACTCAAGAACACAACTACAAGATCCTGACCAGCTGGTACAGGACCCCCTCCATTCTCCATAGGATCTCCCCCAACATACCGGACACCTGCTGCCGATGTGGCAACCCTGGAGGCTCAATGCTTCACATATGGTGGACATGTCCCAGAATTGCCCCATATTGGGAACAGGTACACAAAATCATATGCAGGGTCACCACATACCCCATTGAATTTACACACCAGCAATATCTCCTACACTATTCCACAATCCTCAAACATTCTTATAAGAAATCACTAGTAATGCACATGATTAACGCAGCCAGGATGTGCATCCCCACACTCTGGAGACAAAAGACCCCCCCCGTACGTACAGTCCTGGTTTTCAAAGCTGAACAAATTAATGGACCTAGAACAACTCATAGCTATATCTTCAGACAACATAAATGCCCACCTTAAAAACTGGAGCTGCTGGACACATTTCCAAACAACCAAAGAATATGCTGAAATAATCATCAACATCCCCAGACGTCTTTCCACTTTATAAAACCCCCTTGAAACTGACACACTCCCTCTGATTTACCCCTTACCCCTCCCCCCCCCCTTTTATTCCAATACCCGCAGATCCATAACACATGCAATAGTGCCAAATCTATGGCGTGCACTAAAAGAGTACATATGACCTTTCTCTATCCCTAGGGCTAGCAGTTTATAAGACTTCCACAATTTATGTTGCTATAATGTCTACACGTGTACAGTAATGGCACCACTGCGTTGGAATGCCTTTGGAAATATTGATGTGTTTATTTACATGCCTTTCTTTCCTAATAAAACTTTATGGAATTAAAAAAGGCCTGGATTCTTTCCTTAATGTAAATAATATAACTGGGTACTAACATTTTTAGGTAAAGTTGATCCAGGGTGAATTCGATTGCCTCCAAATTGTTTCCTTTCCCAACACTTCACAGCTGATCCAGCTACACTCCCCTGATTCATCTCTTGGGATCTTGTGTGATTTGGACTATGGACTGTGCTCTCATGTTTTAAAAGCAATTACTTGAAATAAGTGCATCTCTTTTTTAGCGATGCCTTGCCATTTATGTTCCTTTTGCATGTATGGTATTTGAATTATGTTACCTTAGTATATATAGGCAGCAGATTGATGCTCTATTTTTTTCATTTTACTGGCGCAGGGGTAGTAGGTATTGGGAAGGGCCACCTTGCACACAGTATATACCTACTCTTTGCATCATGTCACAGTACATGTTGGCATTCATGGTTCCCTCAATGAACTGTAGCTCCCCAGTACTGGCAACACTCATGCAGCCCCAGATCTTGACACTTCCACCACCATGCTTGACTGTAGGCAAGACACACTTGTCTTTGTACTCCTCACCTGGTTGCCGCTACAGAAGCTTGACACCATCTGAACCAAATAAGTTTATCTTGGTCTCATCAGACCACAGGGCGTGGTTCCAGTAATCCAAGTCCTTAGTCTGCTTGTCTTCAGCAAACTGTTTGTGGGCTTTCTTGTGCATCATCTTTAGAAGAGGCTTCCTTCTGGGACGAAAGCCATGCAGACCAATTTGGTGTAGTGTGCAGTGTATGGTCTGAGCACTGACAAGCTTTATGTAGAGCAAGAATTCTTTTTTTCAGATCCTCAGAGAGTTTTTTTGCCATGAGGAGCCACGTTGAACTTCCAGTGTTAAGTATGAGAGAGTGAGAGCGATAACGCCAAATTTAACACACCTGCTCCCCATTCACACCTGAGACCTTGTAACACGAATGAGTCACATGACACCAGGAAGGGGAAATGGCTAATTGGACCCAATTTGGACATTTTCACTTAGGGGTGTACTCACTTTTGTTACCAGCGATTTAGACATTAAGGCTGTGTGTTGAGTTATTTTGAGGGGACAGCAAATTTACACAGTTATACAAGCTGTACACTCACTACTTTACATTGTAGCAAAGTGTCATTTCTTCAGTGTTGTAACATGAAAAGGTAAAATAAAAAATTTACAAAAATGTGAGGGGTGTACTCACTTTTGTGAGATACTGTACATATGATGAATTGAGTCAGTGGACCAATATAACCGCAATTCAGGTTCTTTATGTATGCCCATGTTGAAGGTAAGGCCCAGAAAGGTCTTAAATTTGAAAACCGTAATTGGTTTCCAATCTCTGACAAGTGACATATGGGGATAAGCGGCGATGTATTGACCAGCATATAAATTGCTTTGGTCCACAATAGTTCTATAGAGATCTTCGGTGAAAAACAGTGAATAAAAATCAATGGCCCTAAAGTCAACTGTATTCACAGTGATTCCGGGTTGGTCAGTGAATGGGGGAAGTACAGGAGCTGCATCAATGGTGGGTTGCCAATCAGGGTGTACAAGCGCGTCAGTAAGGGCACCATGGGCTCTATGGGCCTGTGTTAGTCTTTGTCTTCATGGCTGCGGGACACTACTTGTGCTAGCCACACCAGCTTGAACTGCACTTATGGGACTTGCCACATCACCAAGTGTTACTGCAGTGCTGGTTTGTCTGACTAGGATGTACTAGGCTGCTGGTGCTTGCCAGGTCACCAGGAGTAGCGGCGTTAGTACTGGTTCTCTGCTCCATACAAGAGCCCTGCGGTTCATGCACCTCAGCGACAGTAAACGGGATCTGGTACGGCTGACCTTAGCATGGACCACTCTGTCATCAGAGCTATCTGTCATGGAGCCACTATTGTCTACAAGTTCGCATGATGAGTCTGAATCTGATAGTGAGGCTTCCCAATTACTCTCATCTGTCGTACTCAACGCATAGCCCTCTTCACTAGTGTACCTCGGATTTGACATGGCTTCTAAATTTATTGGTACACTAGTGTGACTCACAGGCAAAAAAGTGCACCTGGTTGTCAGAGCCTATTTCAAGTTGCTACCAAAATCACTGTCAGATTTTACAGGGATCGGGCGTGATCACTGTGAATGCTGCAGATATGTGTTCTGTGTTTTTTTTTTTTTCTTTTTCTTTTTCTTTTCTCCCCTTATTCCTTCCTGAGTTAATGTTGAGAAGTAATATGAGTTATATGCAGGAAGGAACAGGGGGGAGAGGTTGGGGGACGGAGGGTGGATGTGTGGGGTTGTGATGTATTGTCGATTGCTGTTGTCTGGTATACAATGTTTTGTTATGTTGTATTGACTGGTTGTTTTGGAAAAAAATTAATAAAGAGAATTATAAAAAAAAAGATATGTGTTCTGTGTTTGGCAAGTGTCAGTGATCTATTGATCCTGCACTTGGTTGGGCTGGGCTGGGCGAAGGGGCTAAATGCAGGTGCTAGCAGGTATCTGGGCTGATCCCGCTAACGCCACGTTTTTTAGAAAACTAATCTAGTGGGGACGCTAATATAGATCTGATCAGCTCAGATACTGCAATAGTATCTAACACCTAATGTGTGTGTATGCGTGTCAGAGTAACTGACTGGCCCTGCCTGGTGTTTACGCTGACCCTAATGCACGCTATAACCTAACTGGGGTCACCGCTGGGTGATCAAGGGTTAAAACCTATAAAAGGTATATATATATTACATATAAGGCGGGTAACCTGATGGGGAAAAAAAAAAAAAACTATCTAGCTAGCTAGCATCACCCGTGACACTTATACAGTGATCACAGGTGACAGGGGCAACCAAGGGGTTAAAGACTTTATTAGGGGGGTGTTTACACCTACCTAGGCCTAATATTACCTACCCTAACACTGATTAGTGTCACAAGGGTCACAAGTACAGCAATCAGTGAACAATCTGATCGCTGCACTCAGTGACACAGTGACAGGGGGTAACAGGAGTGAAGGGGTTAACTGGGGGGGCAATCAAAGGGTTAAAAGTGTGCCTAACTGTACTGGTGTCAGTGTAGTGTCAGTGCAACTAATGATTCTGCTGTCCTCTCTGCAACGGAAAAGAACGCAGACAGGGGAGATGACATCACTTCCCCTGTCTGCGTTTACATTCCACAGACAGGGGAGACATCCCATTCGACCAATCAACAGGAATAGACGAAAATTAATTGATCTATTCCTGTAGATTGAACTGTCCTGTAGCAAACTGGACCTCCACAACCACGCTGGAGGCGCGCGCACTCGCGCCCCCTAGCCGTGCCCACGATCGCCGCTTATTTACGGTGATTCGCGGAATGCGGCCACATTGCTGCAGTAAATATACAGCAGCCGGTCTGGAACTGGTTAACCTTAAAAAACAAGTTAAGAAACTGAGGGAGCAGCCAGACGACCTGAGGACGCAAACCCAGAAGGAAGACCAGCTGAACATGAAAGCGCCTTCAGCAGTGACAGCGCACTGCTGGAGTGCTTTGTTCTAAGGTAAGTATTTCATAATGTGCAAGTATGCGAGGCATACTAGCACATTATGCCATTGTCTTACAGAGTTTAAAAAGATGCGGTTTACTACAGCTTTAACAGATAACAGTAAGCATTTCATTAGACATTTATGTGTGTTCCTGTTAAAGCTTGCAACAAAACTTCTTATGGTACAGCTGGTTTGAAGTAGATTGTGTTGGTTTAGAGGTTGTCCAGATGGAACTCTTGGAAATTGTAAACAGTAAGTACCAATTTGCTTGACTGGAGATACAAAATTAAGGCCAAGCAATCTAGGAATACTTCAACATGAGAACATGATTAAGATCAAACTTGGATGCAAGCTTGAAGGCTGATAAAATATATGTACACTGGGGCTAATAGTGTATAATAAGGATTTATAAAAACAGTAAAAAAAAAAAAAAGGTAATTCTTGATCTTTTCATTGTTGGGTTCCAGATTTCACAACTTCTGATTTATACTAAAGTTACTAGAAAACTCTCTCAAACCATGAATAACAATGTACTGGATACTTGGTTAGTGTAAATGGTGCTATGTCAAAGTACCCACAGATAATACATGATTGACGTGTGATGCTTATGATTCTAGCAGGACAGGTGTATGATCACTGTATCTATGAGCACATTTAAATCTCTACAGATACACATGGCCTTGCGGGAAGATCATCTTGGCTGGATCTGTTGAGTGAATAATAATGTAAGCCTGCAAGTGTAATGTCTATTACACACAATGAGAAAATCGGACAATACTAGCAATAGTCCGATAATCTGATAGTTAGTACACAGCTTTTCGAGAGCCGATCACAACAGTTGATGCTAAATCATCCAAAGGGGAAAGCATGAAAATTTTTCTTTACAGTAACAGAACAAACAATTTTACTTTAAGCAGTGCAGTATGTTTGTAAAAAATCTACTGCACCAGACCACGCATGCTCAGAAATGAAAAAATACATTACAATACAATACATTACAATACATCATCGCAGTAAGCTGTATTCTGCCTTACGAGAATTTTCACAACTCTGGTAACCTATTCTTTTTTGATATGAGACTAGCATGCATAAAAAATTATAAAAATGGGGGGGCGTGGCCTGACGACACTGCTGAATGGTTGCCTAACTCCACAGCTCCTGTGCTAAACGGCAAAAATCGACCGATCCACGACAGACACCGGGATTTTCAATGTCCTCGACACCTCAATCCGTTGGTAAGTCGTCACAGCAGTCCGGTGCGGGGGGGTAAAAATATTAAAAAATACGTACGATCAGAGTATAGTTTTTTCTTATCCAATGGTCTCAACACTTTTAAGAGCATTCCGTCTTATGTCGAATGACGCTACTACATAACATTACATAACATAACATTACATAAAAAAGTAAAGACTCGTACGCACCAGACCACGTCATCTAAAAAATGTTTGTATGACGTGACGAATTTCATTTTAACAAACAAGACAATGACATTTCTTTTTAAAAGTACGAAAGGGGAAACCTACTAAATCGTAGTTGACAACACTAGCCGAGAGCTTTTCGACACATGATTGATAGTCTAATAGCCTGATAACGATCATAACAGGCTAAAAGAGTAACACACATTATCTGTAATGTGAACGTCCGAATGTAATA
>BLSH010334873.1:402187-424086 GCA_018402905.1 Glandirana rugosa
ACCCGATACTACCTAACCCTGAACTAGCAATCCTGCACTTAAACTTAGACAACTTCCCCGGGAAATATAGGACAGTCATAATACACATACTACTGGCTGCCAAATTAAATATTACCAGGAAGTGGAAATCTCCTGATCCTCCTTCCCTACAAGCAACAATTGCAGATATTAATCTGCAATGCGAAATGGAAAAGATGCTAGCAAGGAAAAACCTGTCACTACCTAAATTTCTAACTACTTGGGATCCTTGGCTTTCCCACCCGAAATGCACCGTCAAAGCCTAATTCCCTGAAATCATTCACTGACAGACTGGAACACTGGTACCCCCCCTTACCCTTTCCCTCCCCCGACTGGTATTACTCTCAGAGTTGCATTAACGGCTATACCCACCAAGTTGTATGATATACCTATCCAGTCATCCAAGATGGTTCACTGGGTAATAGCATTACTCCATACTATTGTGACCAGTCGGAACATCTGTGTGCTATTTGTACTGAGCATGTTGTTATTCTGTAATACTACATTTCTTAATAAAAACTATTGAAAAAAGAAAAAAAAAAAAAAAAAAAAAAAAAAAAAAAAAAAAAAAAATTATAAAAATGGACGATCATTTGTCCGATATACCCTCCCACCTAGACTGTAAACTCTAACGAGCAGTGCCCTCTGATTCCTCCTGTATTGAATTATATTGTAAATGTAATGTCTACCTTAATGTTGTAAAGCGCTGCGCAAACTGTAGGCACTATATAAATCCTGTTTAATAATAATATTCACATTGTGTGTACAAGGTATTAATATCTGTGCACCAACCTATCAAACATAAAGACCATTTGACTATGACTTATAATACACCTGACCACTAATATTGATATATCTAGTATACAATATGGTATTTTAAAGCTGAACTCAAGGATAAAATAAATAATATCTAAATACAAGAACTCTGTGTAATACTTACATTTTGGTATCCTATTTCTTCCTGATTTGCGCACAAATCCCTCATTAAATTATTCCTTTACATTGCCTTTGTGCAGGAGTTTCCTGTCTTAAAAGATTTCTCACTGTTGTTTTCTCTCCCTGTGTAGGGTAACTGATCTTCTATTTACCCTAACCTTTCTATTCTGAGCACAGCATATAGCACAGTGATGATATCATCAGTACTTTTTCAAGGTAATATCTGGGTTTGAAAGGGCATTTTGTGCACACAGATTTATTTTCTTAGTATCTATTGTGGAATGTATTTAAATGTGAGCTTAGCTTTAAAGTATATGTTACTCTATCATTTTATATTCTTGATACAAGTCTGTGTTACCATGTATTAAAAAGCATCCTGTTCTCTTTGCATTGCTTCATTTGTGTGAAATTCCTGGTGATTCAGCCATTCCCCTTGCTTTTCAAACTGATAATGACAGGCATGGAAGCACATCCTTTCCAACGTGGTCAATTTTCTTTGCATTCTACTTGAGAGCACAGCTTGTCTGTCCTACAGAGGTCAGGCTTGTGCTAACACACCTCCTGCACAGCTTATCTCTGGAAAGATCAGTGTACTGCTGTTTCTCTGCTCCCTGTTGACACATCCCCTGCAGTCTCCCCCCCCCCCCCCCCCGATCTCTAAGCCCCTTATCCAGCTGAGAACAGTGGACATTTAATAATTTATAAAACAAGAAAAAGGGGCATTTATACAGTATATATTACTGTATATTATACACAAATCTTTTGCCAATTTTAAACTGAATGGGTTATTCTACAGTGTAAAAGTTTACATATACTTTAAATGAACATATCCGTGCCCCAAGCACATCAGTCTGCCCAGCTATTTTAAACACTCTTTCATTCTACAAAATGTGCTGCAAATAGATTGACATCACTGTTCCTGATATGCGGATTTCAACTTTACCAAAAGTCATAGCTCAGCTCTTATCTTTATCTCAAGCCATTCCCCTTATCGTCTGATGTATGTAGACATTGTGATACTTAACTGTCACAGGAAGGACAAAGATCTCTTTGATATGTAGGTTGTAAATGACAGCCTGGATTCCCCTTTACTGTGCTAAGTGAGAGACAAGTTCTATAGGGGAGAACTGGGTTTCTAGAATAGATTTGAGTAGAGTTTTGATCACTGATTATTCGTTGGTGAGTTGTTTATATGTTAAGCTGGGTATAAATTAGTAGAATTTCGGGGGCGTGGCCTGGCGCACAACAGGAATTGCAGCTAAATAGAGGAGCTCTGCACGCCCGCGGCCATTTTCCTTGCTTCCAGCCTCACAGCTTCAAGTATGGGCAAGCCAAACAAGAACAACAAGTCCACACCAGGTCCCCGACCTCCCCACTTGTCTTCTACCCCCCGAGACTCGCAGCATACTGGACATATTCCGACCACAACATCGCAGCAGGCCGCAGCTAAGATGGCGCCAGACAGACAAGAGGAAGAGCACAGTGAGAAATCCATGTCAGTGTCTGAAGAGCTGGTAAGAGTATGACCACACTGTCCACCGCTTGCAGCTCTCAGAAATGAATGCTATTGCTGCAGATATAAAACATACCTTTTCCATGGCACTCACTGAGTTAAAAGCTGACCTCCATACACTGACTGAACAGGTCTGATACTGAACAGGCGGCTGCCAAAAGAGATTGAGCTGTTGAGCGGTTGGAATCAGTTGTGCCCTCACATGCCATCCATCTAATCCTCATGAATAAGCACCTAGAGGATTTAGATAACAGGGGCAGGAGACAAAATATGAGAGTACGGGGGTCCCTGAGATCATAGAGTCCCCAGAAGTCAAACAAGCTTTGCAAGCAATTTTTAATGAACTGCTTGAGCATCCAAAAGACACTAACATTGCTTTTGTCAGGGCCCATAGGGCTCTAAAACCAAAACCACCTGATACGATCCTACCCAGGGACATAATATGCTGCTTACAGAGCTTCCCACTAAAAGAGATCCTCAGCAACGCTAGGAAGAATGATCAAATAAACTTCAATGATAACCCCATTACCTTTTATTAGGACTTATTACCTATCACCCTCCAAAACAGACAAGCTCTGTGTCTATTACTGGATCAGCTTGGGGAGTCTGGGATACCCAATCGATGGCGATTTCCTTTTGCCCTGCTACCTTCAAGGGGAAACAATATTATCTTAAAATGCCAGAAGACATTCCCTCCTTTTGTGAACACCTACACCTACCTATAATCGACTTATCGGTGTGGTACAAGGAATTTCTCTAACTGCCCACAGCTACCACCCCCCTCGCACTCCTAACACATCCCCCTCTAAACCACCATCTTCCAAGAAAACAAAATATGGGAAACGTACGGGCCCTAACCCTGGTTTTTCCTCATCTGCAGCCCACGGATCTAGGCACAAAGAGGATAACTGTCTAACCTGGTAGACATTTCATTTATTTGGGTCAGACGGTTTGACCCCATTTGATGGCTGGATTGGAGGCTAAATACTGCTAACCTTGCTTGTTATAATTCTTTTTCCAGTCTCAATGCTTGTGACTTTTCATATATGTAAGATTTGGGAAGATTTTACATTTGCTCCCCTGTCCTTTACAGCCTCTTGTGTGTTCACTTCTCTGCTCTGGCGACACCTACAGGTGATTCCCCAAATGACACGACCTGTCCCATTTTTTTCTTATCATATTTTTTCTTCCCCCATTAACTAAGATACCACACATCCGCCTATGTATCCTTAGCAGATCTTCACAAACTGAACAGAAGAAAAGGGGCCTGTGCTTATTCCACTGACAGCGACCATGTTAGAGGGCCGCAGACCTTGCTGAATTGTACACTCTTGCTGGACAATGGCCTGAAATGTCCCTCACTACAGCACCCAGTGTTAATACATGATGAGCCCCAGGGCTACATTGTTTTTGTTACCTGTGCATGACCAGTCTTCCCGCTTTTAGGACATACTGGTGCTGGAACACATGCTTTTCTCAGTGACCTGGAGAGGACACATCTATCACCAACCCCCCAAAAAACAACGCCTGAAACTTTGCTGATGGGAGGCTACACCTGAAGATCATCTCATCAGCTAGACCAGTGGTTCTCAACTCCGGTCCTCGGGCCCCCCCAACAGGCCAGGTTTGCAGGATAACTGAAATACATCACAGGTGATAGAATTTCACTGCTCAGTGATTGCAGTATTCTAGTCTGCATCTCCCCAAGTTAATACCTAAAATCTGGCCTGTTGGGGGGGGCCCGAGGACCGGAGTTGAGAACCACTGAGCTAGACCTATATTGCGCCTGGAGTGGGTGAATGATAAATGATGAGGAACTGACACTTGTTGGTGAATTGTTCTGTTTAGTCAGAGATTATCATCTTATTTTGCCTTTCAGCTCTCCTATTATGGAAATAACTGTTTGGATTTATTACAGTTCTCTTGTCACTTTTAACAGCAATATAAATATGTTAGATAAGGTACTTTTAATGTCAAATGCTCTTAATGTTCATACTTCACTTTTTTTGCCCTTTCTGGACTTTAAGTGTTAGCATATTTGTCCAGAAATGCATTATTGGTTTATATGTTTGCATGTTATTAACAGGCTGGAAATATATAAATGTATAATTATGGATTCCATTTGGGATGTTACAACTGCAGAGGCTGCGGGAGGTGCCTGGTGTTCTTTGATACTGTCAGTACGACTCAACGAAATCGTTTATTTTAGTCGTTTTCACACGCATTACCTCCCACTACCCCCACAAGTAGTGTTTACCCACCCTTCTGATTGCTCAGCCTACCGCATTTCACTGCCCACTGGTTATCAGTTGGAGACATTTACCAATTCCTCCCACTCCCTACGGATCTCTGTAGTGGGGTTAGGAGTACAAGCTCATTATAACTGCACTACAGGCGGTCCCCTAGATACAAACATCCGACTTACAAACAACTCCTACTTACAAACAAAGGTAGACAACAGGAAGTGAGAGGAAATCTACCCCTAGGAAGGGAAATTCACTTCTGTAAGAATTATTATGGGAAAAAGGTGTCTCCACTGAAGCTTTATCACCAATCACAACACCCACATTTTCAAAATCCAATTATCATTGGGACAGCAAGTGAGGTGAAATCTTCTGAACAGAAACAGACAGCAAATCAAACATTACAGGGGTGTTAACCCTTCCTTATGCTATCCAAAAAGCTTAAAAATATTTTTTTTGGCTGAAGCTACACTTAAAAAATGTACCTGTTCCGAGTTACAAACAAATTCAACTTACGAACAAACCTACAGTCCCTATCTTGTTTGTAATCCGGGGACCGCCTGTATCTTGAGTAACCCGCAATTATCTCTTTAGCCGGAGATAGTTTACTTCTCTAATACCTATCTCTTTCTTTCCTTTCTCCTATCTCTGACTTTTCTTGGTGAGCCTCTTCTGTCTGGAGACCTACACACCCGTTGACATTCCTGAGCCACACTAGCTGCTTAACCATGTCATTCCTCCAAGCAACCCTTCCTGGTGTCACACAATGTACAGGGCTTGAATAACCCAGAAAAGAATTTAGCTACTGAGGGAACTGAATAAGGTGAAACCTAGAGTTGTATTTTTAGAGGAGACCCACTTTAAGACCGGCACGGTACCATGGCTACATAGCAAGCACTACTCACAGGCTTACCATTCAACAAATCCCCAGTCCAAATCTAAGGGGGTTACTATTATTCTGCATAAAGATGCAGGGTTGGATATTACTCAACAGTATGCAGATCCTAAGGGAAGGTAGATCTTTCTTAAAGGGCAGTGGGAGGGGATACCCATAACATTGGCTAATGTTTACTTCCCCAACACAGGCCATATTACTTTTTGCCAACATATGATCGAAGAACTGAAAGGTTTCTCAGCAGGGTGCATTATACTGGGAGGTGATTTTAATGTACCTCTAAACCCCTTACAAGACACATCCAATCAAAAATCTAGCCTACCCTATAGGAAGTTACCCAAAATAAAATACATTTTAGCCAATCTCACATTGGTCGACACATGGGGAACAACTAACCTATTGGATAGAGACTATACCTATTTCTCACCCCTCCACAACAAATTCACTAGAATGGATTATATATTCCTCTCACGGTGAGATTTACCACACAAGTCAGAACGTACCAATTTCTTTGACCCTGCATGTGCCATCTCTGTGTAACGGAGGGGGGGGGGGGCACATGGAGACTCAATCCGACTACTTTGTCAAATGTTGCAAGACAACAACACATACCTAAGCTCATACAGTCATACTTTGTCGATAATGTTACAAACTTTCTCCCATGACAATATGGGCTGCACATAAGAGTGTGGTCAGGGGGGAATTAATAAGTTTGGGAGCCAGAAAGAAACGAGAGGCAGAGAAAGAGATTAATGACTTGGCATCTAAAATAAGACAATTAGATGCCCAACATAAACAATATTTGGCACTACACACGGCAACTGAGCTCCAAGAGCTAAGGCAATCGCTACAAACAATTCTTGACCTTAAAGCAAAATGAACCCTCTTCTCTAAGAAAGGGTTCTACTATGAGCATAGCGACAAAATGGGCAAATTCCTTGCTAGGGCCCTAAAGGACTCTCAATTGGCCACAAATGTTCACGCCATAAAAACTAGGGATGGACGTCTGACACATGAAACAGATAGGATATCTAAGTTCTTCCACCCATACTACACAGAACTATACAATTTACAACAACCATCTAAACCTGCAGATCTCATGGGCACACACGTGCACACGCACAGATCATACAGGACTACCTGACCAAAAGTGCACTACTGAAACTGAGACAGATGCACAACAGTTGGAAGGGCCACTTACAGAGGAGGAGCTAGCAAGGGCAATTAAGTCTCTTAAAATTGGGAAAAGTCCTGGGCCGGATGGCTTTACCACCCATTATTACAAAACGTATGCTGCCCTTCTGATACCACATTTGCTGAAAACATTTAATCACCTAAAAGACCCACAGACTGTACTAGAAGAGTTCTTGGTGGCCCATGTCATAGTTCTCCCTAAGCCAAACAGAAAATTCAGATTGTGCTAATGATCGACCAATCTCCCTACTTATCCTTGACCTTAAATAATTTGCTAAAATATAGGCTAATAGACTGCGTCCCCTTTTACATACTTTAATAGGCCCAGAACAAGTGGGATTTATGCAGGGAGGTCAGGGACAATGTTACAAAGGCTTTGAATTTTATTCAGGGGGCACATGATGACAATTTCGAGGGTATGCTGCTGTCTACTGACGCAGAAAGGCCTTCAACCATGTTTCCTGGTTCTACCTGCTTGCGACATGCTCCCACATTGGCTTACAGTCACACATGCTCTAATGGATATCCACATTATACCAGCCCCGAAGGCCAAGCTAAAAATGAATGGCACCTTGTCTGATCCTGTCCCCTTATATAATGGGACGAGACCGGGTGTCTGCTCTCACCCTTACATTTCATCCTGACACTGGAACCTTTAATAAGGATGGTAAACTCCTCAGTGTCTATACAGGGGTTCCAAATGGGTGATAAAATCTATAAGTCTGCAGCATACGCGAACAATCTGCTATTTTTTATTTCCCAACCTCATATCTCCTTACCTACTTTATGCAAGGCATTTGGCCACTTTGGCTAGGTTTCTAATTTTAAAATTAACTACAAAAAGTCTGACGCATTAAACTTGACCTTTAAAGCACACACTTTAGCCTCCATGCACAAAAATTGCCCCTTTAAATAGGCAGAAAAAACCCTTAGATAGCTGGGGATATGGCTCACACCAGATCTGAAATCTGCCTATGCTGCAAATTTTAAACCATTACTACAAAATATCAATAGAGATCTTGAAAGGTGGACCTTGAAAAACTTGAAAAATGACCATTCTGCCTAGGATATTGTATCTGTTTCAAACCCTACCTATTTCTATTCCGGCAAGTTTTTTCCAGACGTTTCAATCAATGCTTAGAAGATTCCATGGGCTTCAAAGAAACCCTGAATCAGACTCCAGTTACTCACACCAACAAAACAGACTGAAGGAATGGGCTTTCCAAACTTTCGGTATTACTACTACTACGCCATCCATATTACTTGCATTATTGACTGGAACTGCCACGCGGAAAAATAGGATTTTTTAACTCACTGTAAAATCCTTTTCTCTGAGTTCATTGACGGATGCAGCATCTCTTCATTACACCTGGGATTATGCCACCTTTCACTAGGAGTGGACTAGGCAGAACTTCAGTTCAGCTGAAAAGCAGACACAGCCCCTCCCAGGGGGCGGTCCTCCCTGGTATAACCCCCCTCCAGCCAGCTCAGCCTTCAGTCCGTAACAAGCAGTGCAAGCTCGAACCAAACAGAGGGGTGGGTGCTGCATCCATCAATGAACTCAGAGAAAAGGATTTTACGGTGAGTTAAAAAATCCTATTTTCTCTTTCGTTCATTGATGGATGCAGCATCTCTTCATTACGCCTGGGGATGTTCCAAAGCAGTGTCAAAAGAGGGGTGGGTAATGCAAAAACAAAACTTCACCCAAACGGGGGAACTCTCCACAAAGGATTGGAGGAACCTCACACAGCGGCCTGCAAAACCTTGCGGCCAAAAGCAGCATCCGAGGTGTGCACTGAGGATCATATAGCCGCTCTGCACACTTGAGAAACCAACGCCTGATGTCGGAAAGCCCAGGAAGTGCTAATCGCCCTGGTAGAGTGAGCCGTGACAGGAAAGGGGGGCTCGAGACCCCGCAAGTCATACACACGGGTCACTGTCTGCCGAATCCATCGAGAAATGGTGGCCGAAGAGGCCACCAAGCCCTTGCATGGTCCATCCACCACGACAAAGAGCGCATCCGACCTCCGAAAGGAGGCCGTGTTCGCCAGGTACATCTGCAGAGCCCTAACCACATCCAAGGAATGCAAGGCAATCTCCTTAGGATGGGATGGGCGCGGACATAGTGAAGGAAGGACAATTTCCTCGTTAATGTGGAAAGAAGAGACCTCCTTTGACAAGAAGGAAGGTGACAGGCACAAAACCGCCTTATCCCTGTGTAGGACCAGATACGGAGACCTACACGACAGAGCCGCCAACTCTGACACTCGTCTGGCAGAAGTGATGGCTACCAGAAAGACCACCTTCTGCGAAAGCAGTTGTAAGAAAATTTCCCTGATATTTTCAAAGGGAGGCTTCTGAAGCCCTGAGAGGACCAGATTGAGGTCCCAAGGCGCCAAAGGCGTACGCACCTGGGGAGCGACATGTCGGACCCCCTGAATAAAAGTGTGAATCAACGAATGCGTCGCCAAAGGACGCTGAAAAAAGATGACCAAGGCAGAAACCTGACCCTTGATAGTGCTCAACGCCAGCTTACAGTCCAGGCCTTGCTGAAGAAAAGCTAGCACCCGGGACACCGAAAAGGAGCGGGGGTTCCACCCCCTCCCCTCGCACCAGGCGATATGCGCCCTCCAGGTGCGATGGTATATCTTCCTGGAAGTGCACTTACATGCCTTGAGCATGGTGGGAATCACAGAAGCGGAGACCCCCCAATCTCTCAAGACGTGGGATTCAATAGCCAGGCCGTCAAAGCCAGAGAGGGTAAAGCATAGTGCAAGATGGGGCCCTGGGACAGGAGGCGAATACGGAGCCACCAGAATGGTTGGAATTCCCTCCACCTCTATCCTGCGCAACAGATGAGGAATCAGCTTGAGAGGGGGAAAAGCATAGATGAGCCGATACTGGCTCCACGGGCTACAAGGGCATCCGCCAACAGATCCCTCGCTCTGCTCACTGAACCTTTCGATTGAGCCGGGACGCCCGCAGATCTACGTCTGGAGTGCATCATTTTTGGCAAAGTTGTCGGAATACATCCGGATGCAGGGACTACTCTCCCTGATCCAACCTCTGTTGACTGAGGTAATCCACTTGCCAATTTTCTACGCCCGGAATGTACACGGCGGAGAGAGCCGGCGTGTGAAGCTCTGCCCACTGCAGAATGTGAGCCGCCTCCGATTCTGCCGCCGAGCTTCTCATTCCGCCCTGATGGTTCACATATGCCACGGCCGTGGCATTGTCCGACTGGACTCTGACAGGGCACCCTCGCAGCCTTCCTGACCAATGGGAAAGGCAAAGCCTAATGGCCCGGAGTTCCAGCACATTGATCGGGAGTCGACTCTCCTCCCGAGACCAGTGACCCTGGGTTGACAACAACCCCAGGACTCCCCCCCAGCCGCTTAGACTGGCATCTGTGGTCACTACGGACCACACCATGGGGAGGAAGGACTTCCCCTCCTTCAGGGCTGAGGCCCCCAACCACCAAACTAGAGAGGACCTGGCCTCACGGTCCAGCTTGACCGTGCGATCCAGGGATAAGGGAGATTTGTCCCACTGCAGCAGAATCAAGCGCTTCAGGGACCAGGTGTGACTCTGGGCATACGGAACCGCCTCAAAAAGGTAGATACCATGAGCCCCAGGACCCGCATGCAAAACCTCAGAGAGGGCCACCTCTTTGACAGCAGCGACCCCACCGCCTGCTGCAGCGTCCGCAGTTTTCCTAAAGGAAGAAAAACTCTTGCCCTGACCGAGTCCAGGGTCAAACCCAGGTACTCCAGGTGGTGTGACGGAGTCAACACTGACTTCGGCCGATTGATCACCCATCCGAACTCCTGCAGGGTGTGCAGTGTGATGGTTATGTTGTCCTTCAGAGCTGAGGCCGACTCTGCCCGCAGAAGCAGGTCGTCCAGATATGCCAGAACTGCAATGTCCCTCTGCCGCAATAGCGCCAATACTGGGGCCAGGAGCTTGGTGAAAACCCGGGGGGCCGAGGCCAGGCCGAATGGCAAGGCCACAAACTGGTAATGGTGATTGCCCACCATAAAACGTAGAAAATGTTGGTGCGAGGCACAGATGGGAACATGCAGATACCCATCCTTGACATCTAAGGATGCTAGCCAGTCCCCCTGGCGAAGGGCCGCTACCACCGAGCGGACTGACTCCATCCTGAATTTCCGCGCCCGAACATAATGTTGAGCGCCTATAGATCCAGAATGGGCCTGACCCCATCCTTCTTTGGGACCACAAACAGGTTGGAGTAAAAACCATGGAAACGTTCCTTGGTCGGCACCGGCACAACCACCCCCTTGTAGAGCAGATCCTGCACGGCCCCCAGCAGGGCCAACCGTCGCCCTGGGGGAAACCTCAGATTGGAGGCAAAAAACCTGTCTGGAGGCATGGCACGGAATTCTATCTTGTACCCCGCGGAGACCACCTCGCACACCCAAAAATCTGAAATGCGAGTGGTCCATTGTTCCGCGAACTCCAGCAGGCGACCCCCCACCTGAGCGACGGGCGGGGGCAACCCATCATGCAGAGGAGGGCTTCCCATCCGACTTCTCTTGCTTATGCTGCCACGGTTGCTTCTGACCTCCTGCAGCAGCCTTGGAGGGCTTAGCACCCTTGCCCGCCAAACGGGGGGCACGAAAAAAAAATTTCTGACCAGAAAACGAGGGGCCCGGCCTGCGACGAGGCTCCTTACCCCTCTTAGGCTTGGGGAGAAAGGTACTCTTCCCCCCGTGAGATCCTTGATGATCTCACCCAGACAAGCTCCGAAGAGGCGCCCTCCCTGAAAGGGCAAGTCAGTAAGCGCCTTCTTTGACGCCTGGTCCCCAGACCAGCACTTCAACCAGAGTACACGCCTGATCACTACTTCGAAGGCGGACAGTTTTGACAGTATGGGAGCTATGTCCAGGGCCGCATCACAGAGATACCTGAGCCCCTGGGTGAGCTGTTCAGCCAGCTCCACGGTTTCAGGCGGGACATGCGCCTCGCTCAAATCACGATGCAACACCCCAGCCCATTCCGTCAGAGCTTGTGCCACAAGTGCCAACGCTAGTGCCGGTCGCATGGCCGACCCTGTCAAGACAAACATGGCCTTGGCAACTGCCTCGGCCCTCCTGTCAGCTGGATCCTTAAAGGACGGCGTGCCCTTCACCGGAATAGTGGTCGCCTTGCTCAGGCGGGACACAGGGGGGTCTACCTTGTGGGAGACCCACTTATGAGACATACTGTCCTCTAAAGGATAACGTACAGCAAACCGTCTTGGTAGAGGCAGAGAGCTCTGCGGCCGCTGCCACTCTTTGTACACAAACTGATCAAAGAAAGGTACATAAGGGAACACCTTAGGGGTGCAAACCAGCCTATGTGATACAAAGACCACAGCTGTCTCTTGTGAGTCAGCCGCTGTCCCCAGCTTCAGTGTCTCACGAACAGATGAGATTAAGGAGCCCACCAAAGCCCTTTCATGCGCAATGGTGTGCCCTGAAAGATTTTCCTCCCAATCAGAGGAATCCGGGAGCTCCCCATCTGACAACTCGAGGGGGGTCCCCGTTCTGGTGGACCCCCCTCAAGGTCCGAATCCCTAGATGAAGGAAAAGGAGGAGGCGGCCGTCTCTTGTCCGCTCTGCGGTCACGGCCTGACTCTGCCCGGGAAATAAAGGACTCCAGGACCTGAGTCAGAGTAGCTAGAGGAACCACAGCGGAGGTCCCCGTCGCAGAAGCGCTAGCTTCAGCCACCCACACTGGACACACGCCACCCTATAGGGGCCAAGGCACTGGAAACAGGTGCCCCCCCCACCCCAGGCACACTGGACAGGGACCCCTACAGTTACACCCAGGAGGACTGAACTGTGGCCCGCACCCTGCGCTGGAGAAGCGCTGCACAAGCTGCTGAGTCTGCCTTACAAACCGCCAAATAGTGCTGCTGCCGCCGTTCCCATGCGTCTTCACATGTGCTCTGTGGACCAGGAAGAGTTTAGGGACCGCCCCCCCAGCCATAGCCTTTATTGCATGGCCGACCAACCAAAAATGGCCGCCGTGCACACTAGAGGCCAAATAAGCTGGTGACTCCCGCAAAATGGCGGCCGCATGTAACATGCCAAAGCGGTCAAGGGGGTTTAGCTGAACTGAAGTTCATTCTAGTCCACTCCTAGTGCAAGGTGGCATAACCCCAGGCATAATGAAGAGATGCTGCATCCTTGAATGAACGAAAGAGAAACAAAGACTGGGTGGCACTGGAAAACTGTGTAGACACTGTTCCAGTTACCTACTCACCCTGGATCTCTTGGGAATCATGCCCACACTCCTTAAAAAGGCATCCTCTCCTAGGTGCGATGCTTAGGGTATTTCAAAAGGTTATAAAAGATTTTGATATTTTGACCTCCCCAGGCCCCTTGACTCCTTTAGGTTCTAACCCACATTTCACTCCTGGCCTGACCGCACATTTACAAAGCTATGTCTACAAAACCAAACCCATGCTGGCCACACATTGCATTCACTGGGGTAAAGTAAAATCTATACTGTATTACAAAATGATCAAGGCAACACATTTGTCCTATAGACAGTTACCTACTGAATGCAGCAAAACTTCCACATTTCACATTTCAAGAGACAGCGGACAACATTTGAGACAATCTGTATTGAGGGGTCTCCAATCGAAAAATCTAGTTTGCTCCTGGTTGCAATCTTCCGCTACATTGCAATCTTCCGCTACATTGGGCACGGATGCTCAGAAGTTGTTTTGGGAAAAAGTATTAAATTCAACATTCACAGTTGAACAGATCCGTGCACATTCACACACAAATGCCCCATCAGCACCGTCTCCAGGAGACTTCATTTAAGCTTTGCACCATATGGTATGTGACACCAGTCAAACTGAAACAATGGTATTCGGATACATCTGATCAATGCTGGCGTTGCAATCAGGAGCGGGGCTCCCTTGTACATATCTGATGGGAATGCCCTCTCAAACAGAACTTTTGGCGTTCAGTTACAGACACCATAAAATTGATTACCGAGACCTCAATACAGCTATCCCCGGCTTGCTGTCTGTTACATATAGCCAACTGCTCAATTTACAAATATAAAAAGTCCTTGACCAGACATCTTCTCAAGGCGGCAAAATCTCTGATACCCAAACATTGGAAGTCTATGTACGCACCCACCCTGTTGGAGTGGCTCCACACAGTGGGTAATCTCTATGCCATGGAAGAAACTAGGGCTCTAGCAAATGAAAACATAGAAACATTTATAAAAACCTGAAATGTCTGGGTTGTATTCAAATATTCCAAAGCGTATGAAGACATTGCTGTGACCTGAATTGTGGCACCGGAACCACTAGGGCCATAAAGGCTCTTTCCAGACAGGGTAGCGACTCTACGTGACTTAGTCTTTTACTCTCTCTTCCCCTTTATTTTTCTTTACATTTCATTATGTGTATGTCATGTAAGTTTCCATTACATTGGCACTCGTTTGGCCCCATTCAGATAGCAAATATAGGCCAACATATATATATACACACACACACACACACACACACACACACATATATACACACATATGTGTGTGTGTATATATATATATATATATATATATATACACACACACATACACACACACACACACACTGTTTCTTTGGGTTACACCACTTGTTCATAACATTTAATTTAGTCTGACCATTGGCTTATGCTATCCAACTATTTCATAAAAAACTTTGCATAAAATGTTTGGAATATGATGCCTATATGGCTGGACGTGATACATACTGTATTCTTGTATCTATATATTATTTTATCTGTTTATTGAAAATCCTAATAAATCTTATTGAATTAGTAGAATTTCAAAACAAAACGACTAAAATTTGTAGTAATATTCGTATGATAATTCTCTGTGTATTCAAATGTTGTTTGAAAGTAGTTCAAGGCTTCTTTTTTGCTTTTAACATTTGATTTTTGAATGAATGAACTTTACCAAATGAAAACCACATACAGATAGAAATTTATACAAAGGAATGTTGATTTGACTCTACTTAAACTGATTGTAAATGATCATCTTTTAAAACAATCCATTCTGTTTAAAATAGAAATGAAAGGCAAACCACATGTGTATATAGATATTTAAAAACAATATCAATACCCTTTTTTCCCCTTTTTTATAAGTGATCACATTTCCTGTGCTCCCTCTGTTCTCAGCTGCATAAGAGCTGCGGGAGGAGCACAACAGTACACTGAGCTTTCAGTGAAAGGCTGTGGAGGGGACGCATGTCAGGACAAGTCTGATCATTGGAGGAGAGCAGGCTGAGTTTGCAGCACAGCTAGGGAAATGACCACAATGTGCGCTCATGCTTAGTGTGGCCAGTTTGTAATAGGGAAGCAGAGGGACTGGCAGAGGGACTGGCAGGATACTTTTCATTTAAGTACATACCAGGAATATGAAATGTTGGGGTAGCAAACACTTTAAAGTATAACTAAAGGCAAAACTTTTTTTTTAGTTTTGGCTAGAGGGGAGAGGGTTTAGAGCCCCTGTCAATTTTTATTCCTGTCTGTGCCCCAGCTAAGAAGATCCCCCTCTCTATGTGTTCTGTTTACTATTATCATTGCAAGTAGAAAGTTGAAAGTAAAAAGAAAACCCCAAATTTTGGGTTGTCCCCTGAAAAGTAATACATGGGAAATCTTCCAATGGGGACTAGTTCTGGTGAGCTGGGGGTCCCAAGAAATCCCTTTAATTTGCAGAGATTTCCTCTCAATTTCTGTTAGGCTATGGGACAGGAATAGAGTTGAGCGGACACCTGGATGTTCGGGTTAGGCGGGTTTGGCCGAACTTCGCGAAAACTTGACCCCGCACCCCATTGAAGTCAATGGTCACCCAAACTTTTGGGCACTAAAATGGCTCTAAGAAAGTCCTGGAAAGGACTAGAGGGCTGCAAAAGGAAGCAAAATGGGGGTAAGAGTAGGACAAGTGCCCTGCAAACAAATGTGGATAGGGAAATAACTTAAAATCACATTAAAAAAAAATGGAGGAGGAGGTGGATGTGAAGTGGGAGGTTGAGGAGACGGGGACCGTTGCTGTGTAGGTGGAAGAGGAGGAGGAGGTAGCCAACACTGTTTTTTGTTTGTTTGTTTTTTTTTTCTAATTGGGGTAATATTGAGACATATTAAAAAAAAAAAGATCACTATCTGCACACAAACCCAGAGATGTTCTAGCTTTTTCCATATAAAATGTACCATGGTTTAATCTACTATCGCCTGTACTTGTTCTGGCCTCACTATTCGTTGAGCAGCATTCGGGCCTACCATATAACGTTGAAGATTCTGTCGGCTACTCGCACCTGAGGAAGGTGTTTCACTTGTGGGTGTAGCTGGCACAGATTTATATTATTTTATAAACCGGCAATGTAGACTCACTTTTTAATTTTGTGCAAGAAATGCACAGCAAGGTGCAAATGTACTAAGTAGCACTAATTTTTAGGGTTTTTTTTAAACCAGCAATGTCGACGCACTTTTTAATTTTATGCAAGAAATGCACAGCAAGGTGCAAATGTACTATGTAGCACTATTTATTTATTTATTTTTTTAAACCAGCAATGTAGACGCACTTTTTAATTTTGTGCAATAAATGCACCGCTGGCCGCAAATGTAGTATTTAGAATATTTTTTTTTTAAACCAGCAATGTAGACGCACTTTTTATTTTTGTGCAAGAAATGCACTGCTGGCCGCAAATGTAGTATTTAGAATTTTTTTTAAAAACCAGCAATGTAGACGCACTTTTTAATTTTGTGCAAGAAATGTCCCGCTGGCAAATGTTGCCAAATGAACTAACAGAACACGATTAAAGTAGTGTCCCTGACACACAAGCAGTTGCAAGTGCACTTCACTTGCAAAAATGGCTGCAAACGCCCACCTAACAAACAAAAAAATTGCTTAGGTTTTATATGAGGCACTTTGCTTAGCAAACAAAATGTACTCTAGCAAACAAAAATCTCCTCTAGCACCCACCAATAAATCGCTATTTTTAACAGATTTTCTAAAGCTAATCTGTCCCTCACAACAGCAGCAGCATCCTCTCCCTACACTAGTATGAGATGATTTTCTAAAGCTAATCTGTCCCTCACAGCAGCAGCAGCATCCTCTCCCTACACTAGTATGAGATGATGTGACATGCAGCACTAAGTGACTCCAGCTTATATAGAGGCTGGGTCACATGATGCACTGGCCAATCACAGCCATGCCATTAGTAGGCATGGCTGTGATGGCTTTGAAGGGCAAATGAGTGAAACGCTTGTTGATTGGCTGCCCTGCAGCTATTCGACAGGCGTGAAAAAATACCCGAACCCAGAACCCGAACTTTTTCTCAAATGTCCGGGTTCGGGACACGGACACCCTAAAGTCCGGTACGAACCCGAACTTTACAGTTCGGGTTCGCTCAACTCTAGACAGGAAGTGAAGGGAAATCTCCACAATGTGACATAGATGGCAAAAAAATATCTGAGAGGGGTTATAACTCTCCCCTACTCTATCCAAAATGAAAAAAAAAAAGTTTTGCCCATAGTTCTACTTTAAGTTAACCATAGATGAGTGGAAGAATAAATGAAAATTAAAAAAAAAAAATCAAAACATTCATTTGATCTAACATTTGATGGCCCAATCAATGTATCAGAAATTTTTCAGTGACTTTTACCTTTTTTTCCAATCATTTTTTACATTAAACTAAGGGTTTTTTTTCTGATCAATTTCTACTAATATCCCTACTGCTTATGCACATTTCACTTTTTTGTTCAAATGAGTGACCTGAAAATAAAGTTAATTTTTATTTTTTTTCCACTATGTTCATTTTGGATCTTGAAACAGAAACCAACTGTCACCATAAGCACACCATATGAAAATCGAACAATCGGTCTACCAACTTGATTTTTAATTAAATTTTCTATCCATGTATGGCTAGCTTAGTGATTAGAAAAATTAATGAACATTCTTACAATAAAAAATGTTGAAAGAAATTCCAATAGTGTACACCCAGGTTTAGTTTGTATTTAACAACAGTTTTGTAAGAATTGTCAAAGAAAAGGATTGCCTTAAAAATCTATTTCCACGATTCACAAATGTATATCTTTCTAATCACCCTGAAGCTGGCTATACACCAGTAGAATTTTGTTTAAAAAAATGTCATTTTCAGAATGTTTGTTTGATGTTCTTAAAGCCAGTAGGATAAAAGCAATGTTTGTTTTCAACTTCAGTGGTGGAAATCTTTATTGACTGAAATTCTAACTACAATTGTAGTTTTTATTCAGGAAAAATCATAGATGTTGACATGTTTAATATATCTGGGGATTCCATACAAATAGCAGGTCTAAACAAAAATAAAAGGAATTTCCAACAAAATCAGTTGACTCAAACACAGGAAGAATGCTCTGACAAATTATTTTTTAGATTTTCAGTACGAAGGTTTGAACAAAATTCTACTGGTGTATGTCCAGCTTTTTAAAGCTGGCCATCTATTCTCCAATTCAGTGCTGTCCTAAGGATAGAAAAGAACAGGAGGTGTGGCCTGACTACTAGCACACAGAGAAAGTGTATGGATGACACTGGTAGTCATCTGAGCCAGCGTCTAGGCTATTACAAATATAGCTGTATAGGGTTCTTTCGCCACAGTACATACATGATAATTCATATTAAGCCAGATTGATTAGAATTATGCTTAACTATCTTCAGACTACCACATACACATTAAATTCAAACTACAATATTAAGCAGCACCTTGTGTAGGTTTTCTAATTAAAGATGAATGTTACAGTCTAATTTCCAGTCTGTATGCATTTATAGTTGTGATTGTACAGTTTACAATATTTAATTGCCTTCTTTTATTACAGACAGGCATTGTGATTGTCTGTACAGCACAAATAAGATTTGGTTTACAGAATCAGACTAACTTTTGTAAATAATTTAAACCAGACATAAAGATGATGGTCAAATGTAAGCCAACAATTCCAATGAAGTAAATTTCCCCCCCAACATTTACTCAACCCCTGTGCCTCTCTTTTGTCAAGGGAACAACAGGCAATATACCAAATAATTCTATCTTAAAGTATTCTTTTGTCCCTGTGATGCTTTGCTAAGGGTATTGGTGAAAATAACGGGTGCTCTGCAGTCACAACTGTTGTTTAGTACTGTCAAAATTACAAGTATCTACAGAAAGCAGGTCAAATTATAATAAAATTATGGATAAAGAACAGTACAGATGTTAGATGGGACATTCAATTATGCTAACGGAGACAGACAAGTAGATCAATGTGGGAAACATATATACTGGTAAAGTTCTAGGATGGGAATGGGATCTAAATAAACCTCTAGATTTATGTTGAGTCTATGCAGATTTTTCTCAGTGTACCTTGGTCTCAGGTCCACATCCTCCACTGCTGCTGGTCACAGGCTGCTGCTGGCCCGAATTTTGTGGATTAATTTCCGTTATTTCTGTCATGTTGTCCAGGGAGTTCGGCAAACAGTTCGGTGATGTCAAAACAGCTTTTTGAGTTTAAAGATGTGAAACGTGCTACTATTATCTACAGACGTAGATACTGTGCAGTGTTATTATATGTAAGTGCGGGGTGCAGTGTCATCTGCCGCGGTATTCAATGCGTTGAACTCATTCCTCTTGACTTGCCGTGTGTTTGTTCTGGCACTGGTTCTTAAATCAGCAATATGATTGTGCTGTGAGGATCTCCTGTTAGGCTGTGTGACAATTGAGGAGCTCTTTTTTCCTTACAAACACAAATCCTTTAAGTTTCTTTGACTCTTGTCTGTGCTGTACACCTGATGAAATCTTCAGCACTCTCTTTGCCTGCCAACGGTTTGACTGCTGCACCTTGGGGTTCCTGTCCCACGCTCTGAATTGCAGTACCCAACCTAATGGACAGCAGAACCCTGTATTAATCTCAGTGCAGTGCCTCTTCAGATTGCACCAGTACTGCCTAAAATGTCAACACTCTAGCTGCGTGTTACCTCTGTGATAACACTGGGGTCAGGGATAGCTGCAGTCTGTCTAATCCCCAGAACTGTCTTCTGTTATACTCTTTATGTTGCCTCCACTGCAATCTCTCCCTCCCATCCCTACTCCCCCCCCCACCTCTCTGCTGCAGACTGTATCTCTCCTCTGTTCTCACTGCTGCAGTCTGTCTATTCTTATTCTCTGTTATTGAGGAAAAATGCCTATCTTTCCCTCTGTCTCCTCTATTTCCACTTCACTATTGTCTCTTTTAATATGGTGATGAAATTCCCTTTACTGCACACTACTGCAATGTCCTACTCTTACTGTCAGTCTGTGTTTGTCATTCTCTGCCACTCAGTTATTCTTTCTGTCCCTGGTTTCTTTTTTTATCCTTCATCCCCCTCTGTCTTGCAATTTCAGCATTATCTCTATAATCCGGCGTGCTCCTATATTTCTATAGCTCACAGCCTCATTGTCTGTTCCCAGCAACCCCCCCTTCTATCTTTGCTCTTAGGCTCCTAGTGCTTGTCCTCCATATGTCCCACCCATAACATTCTTCCTCTGCCTTTCATATGGTAATTTTTCCACCACGCCTTTTATTGTGATTGGCTCCAAAACGAGGGCAGGGTTTAGGGCTAGTACAATGTGTGTCAATATGAATATTTTAAGAGGCTAGTTTCCCTTGGCAGAATAAAGTATTACAGAAATACAGCAGGGTCTCCTCTGACCAGTCATTATTTACTTGGTATACCGTGAAAGCGTGTCCTGTAAAAAATGTAACTGTTAGTACAGATATAAAAAGTATAACAGACAGTACTCAATTGTGTTGGTGTATAGGGACAACCCCGGTCTTTTGGGAGTCCTGATAGCACAAATGAGGCATTATAAAGCAGAACTAACAAATATTGCATAGCTCCCAACTGTCCCTGATTTGGAGGGACTGTCCCTGATTTGGAACAAAGTCCCTCTGTCATCCTCATTTGTCCCTCACTTTGGTCTGATCTATATACAGTTGTGCTCATAAGTTTACATACTCTGGCAGAATTTATGATTGGTTAGTGTTTTGCTGAAGCCATTTATTATCAGTCAACTGTGTTTACTCTTTCCAAATCAAAAATGACAACAGAAACTACCCAAATGACCCTGATCAAAAGTTTACATACCCTGGCGGTTTTGGCCATAACATGCACACAAGTTGACACAAAGGGTGATGACTATTAAAAGGTAACCATACTCACCTGTGATATGTATGCTTGTAATTAGTGTGCATAAAAGATCAGTGAGTTTCTGGACTCCTGACAGACCCTTGCATTTTTCATCCAGTGCTGCACTGACGTTTCTGGATTCTGAGTCATGGGGAAAGCAAAGTTATTGTCAAAGGATCTGCAGGAAAAGGTAGTTGAACTGTATAAAACAGGAAAGGGATATAAAAAGATATCCAAGGAATTGAGAATACTAATCAGCAGTGTTCAAACTCTAATCAAGAAATGGAAAATGATGGGTTCTGTTGAAACCACGGTTAGGTAGGCCAATTAATGTTTCAACCACAACTACCCATGAAAATTGTTCGGGATGCAAAGAAAAAAAAAATACATAACTTCAGGTGAAATGCAGGACTCTAAAAACATGTGGTGTGGCTGTTGCAAGATGCACAATAAAAGGAGGCACTTGAAGAAAGATGGGCTGCATGATCGAGTCTCCCAATGGAAAGCCATTACTACTAGTGTTGAGCGAACTTCTAGAAGTCCGGGTTCTGCTGGTTCGGCAGAACTTCGGGACAAAGTCCGGGTTCGGGTCCGGATATCACTGTTCTGAAAACATCTGGAAACTGTGTGTGAAGAAAGAAACCAGATGCATGCTCTTCTGTATGCTGTATTTCCAAACACACTATCCAGATGTTTCAAGTGCATGAATAGGGTTCCTACCCGGTTTTAGGTAAAGTGTTCTATTCTATTTCCAGATGTATGAAGAAAAGATTGAATGTGTGAAGAACATCTGTTATGGTGCAGAACACATGTGTGTGAATAGCAGAACACGTAGAACGTTGTCGGTGTGGTGTACAAAAATCTCAGGACGTAAAGTGGACTTCAATACATAAAAAAAAAAGAAACGTAGGGCTTGTTA
>BLSH010334873.1:437381-468945 GCA_018402905.1 Glandirana rugosa
CACACACACACACACACACACACACAAACACACACTGTATATATATATATATATATATATATATATATATATATATATATATATAATAGATCAATTGAATATTGATATAGTAAACCAACTACTGAATTGGGTCCAATTAGTCCCCTTCTATAGAATAATGAAACTTTAAACCATTTATTTGAGTTTTGATATTTTGTTGAGTATCCTCACCTCTATTTGATATCACATTCATAAGTAGGTCAAAAAACTATTTTTTGTAAGTGTTGATCTTCCTGTCTCCTTCCACCAGAGGAGATAAACCTCTCTTTAGGTGCTAAAAAACAGCAATAGATCATACAATTAATTGAAAGAAATTTTAAGAAGAAACTGCATACTGTCAGCAGAGAGTAAAAATACTCCCCGAAGACTAGTATGCTGTGAGTCAATAAAGATAATCCTTCAAAACAAAAATTATTTACCTTGATGTCTCAAGAAACAATATGCATTACCTCTCCACAGTCTGAGGAGGTTAGATATATTTTGCAGGGATTCAGAGGGATTTAACTAATGCTGATACTGCAAAACAAATCAAACTACAAAGAAAATCCAAAGAGAAATAGCTGTCAATACCTCAATTTGTACATAAAGTAACATTGAATAGACAGCCCATACAGAATCTATGTCTAATTGTTAACTTTTTTCATTTGTGTGTGTCCACTCATCAGAGCCTGCAGCAATGCACCAGGCTGCTAGGGGATTATATACCCCCTCCAAACGAGCGGCGTCTGACTTCACCGCTCGTTTGCGGACGTCTATTGGATGCCTCAAACCCCTCCCGTCAATCACTATTGGTTGAAAAGTTTGGCCAATCGCACGGTTACGGCGCGATACGTATATTCGCCCATGCGCGAAGCGCACGCGTGAAGCCGTCGGCCATCTTAGGTATTCCCTATCTAAGATATTCCCAATCTGGAGCATCAAACTCTGCATTTACCACAGCGAACAGAGAAAGCCAGCACTGAAAAAAATCTATTTTATTATACTGAACTAAACCATTTGAAAAGTAGAAGATAAATATATGTATAATATTGTTACTTTTAAATGTAAGCGCAACTTAGAAATATACAAAGTATATGAATATATGACTTAATAATTGTTTAAATTAAGCTATACAATATTCCAATAATCACTATTGAACTATAAGAAGTAATTACTAATTTTTCAATTCATGCCTGCTTTATATTTCTGGTTAGAAATTAGATTGAAAAAGAAGGGGTTAAAGCAACAGAGGGCACTAAATCAGACTCCAAAAATTATATTTGGGGCCGAATAGTGCCCCGGGCGTCCATGTGACTGTCTACATAAACCCCGGAGGTTAACACAGATTCGGCTCTATACTCCCCAAGCAATCCTAGCACCAATGGGGGACAACCCCAGCAAGACCGCCAACAACTTCAATAGATATCAACAGCAATTACAAAAAATATACATAAATGCAAAATCACATTTATCAATCAAAAAAAGCAATTGAACAGAATGAACAAAAATAAATCTATAAGACATAAAAGATATATCTAAACCGCTATGTTAAATTGAATTGAATATGTAGTGACCGATTCTGCACCTGCCCCTACCATCGATCCCCACAGGCAAACAGTTATTCGTTTAGACTCATGTGAGGGAGCAGCAAACGTAAAATTAAAATTGAATTTAAAGAAAGGGCCTAAAGCTACAGGCCTCATTTAAGCCAGGATATTTTGTGGCAGAAAGATTATAAATCCATTTAACTTCCCTTTGCAAAAGCAGTTTGTCCACATCCCCTCCTCTTTCATTGGGGGGGATGTGTTCCAAAGCAAAGAACTTCATCAGCTTGGAATCAAATTTGTGATGTAGCCCCATGTGGCAACTTATGGGACTTTCAAACTTTTTTGCGACAACCAATTTAACATGGTCTCTTATCCTATGAAAGAAGGGCCTTTTTGTTTTTCCCACATAGAATGCCCCACATTGGCATTCCATGTAGTAAACAATTCCTATTGATTGACAAGTAGCATAAAAATTTGGTCTGTATATTTGACCATTAGGTAATTTTATCCTTTCTGCTGTGTAGATATATTGGCAAAAATTGCACCCACAGCAGGGGGCAGTACCACAGCGTTTAAGTGATTTTTTATGTAACTTGGGATCATAGTGACTATGGACCAGATGGTCCTCTAGATCTTTTATATGTAATTTCCGGATATTCATTAAGATATTTACTGACCGTATCATCTCCTTTTAGTAGGTACCAATGCTTTGCCAATAAGTTTCTCACTTGTTGATGCTGAGCTGAATACTTTGTTATCAATCTAACATTTGGATTGCTTTTTTCCTTTCGACAATTTTTATGTAACAGTGACTGCCTTGATTGGCCAGTAGCTCGATGATATGCCCTCTTTAGCAGAGAGTGACTATACCCCCTATTTAGGAGATGCATTTGTAGTGCTTTTGCCTCTCGTAGGTAATCCTCCTCTTTTAAGCAATTTCGCCTCAGGCGTAGGTATTGACTGTAAGGAATACTAGAGATTAAGGGACCCGGGTGTGAACTTTTTGCATTTAAGATTGTATTGCCTGCTGATGGTTTTCTATAAAGAGTTGATCCTAAGTTACCTTCTTCATCTATGAAAATTTGAACATCCAGAAAATTAACATATTGCTGATGGAATGTACTTGTGAATTTTAAATTGTAAGTATTCTCCTCTAAAGCGGCCAATAATAGGATAAATTCATCATGAGTTCCTGTCCAAATCATAAAGATATCATCTATAAATCTTTTCCATATAGCCACCTTATCCAGGTACTCAACCAAATCTTCTCTAGCAAATAAATCTCGCTCCCATCCCCCCAGGTACAGGTTGGCATACGATGGGGCACAACGAGTCCCCATCGCAACCCCCTGCACCTGGAGGTAATGGGAGTGATTAAATAGGAAAACATTGTTGTTCAAAATAAACTTGAGGAGTCCCGTGACAAAACGGTTATACTTGAAGGCAGTTGTCCCCCTTTCTGCCAGGAAGCCCTCCACAACTCCAACCCCCCATTCGTGGGGGATAGAGTTGTAGAGGGCTTCAACATCGACAGTGACCAACCAAACACCATCTGGCATAATGACTCCATCTAGAGCCCTTATGAGATCACTGGTGTCTTGAATATAAGAGGAAAGAGCTCTCACATGAGGTCTCAGATAATCGTCTACCAGCTGGCTAGCTGGTTCCGTTAGACAGTTATTTCCCGATACAATGGGCCTACCTGGGGGATCAATTCAATTTTTATGTATTTTGGGTAGGGCATACAGAGTTGTGTTCTTGGTGCTTTCACATCTAAATAATCAAAGGTTTTTTTGTCTATTGTTCCCTCTACAAAGGCTATAGTAATTAAATCCCTATATTTCTTTGCCATTCTTTCCAAAAATATTTCAGGGATTTTTCTATGCCAATCCTTATTTTGAAGCAGGTTTAAAACCATATCTTCATATTTAATTCGATCCATTACTACTATATTTCTGCCTTTGTCAGCCGGCTTGATTACTATATCATGATTAGATGCTAGATCTTTTAAGGCTAGTTCTTGTTTTGGATTGAGATTGGACAAAGAAATCTCTCCATTGTGTGTCTTGAATTTCCTTTTCTACTTGTTTGGTAAAAGCCCAAATGTTCGGATTGGCCTTTATTAGAGGGAAAGTGGTAGGTTTGTGATAAGGGAAAGGATTTACTTTCTGCAGAAGTGGTAGTTGCCTGGCCCGAAAAAATATTTTCATCTAAATTAGCAATTAGCGCTTCAGAAGGATTACCTTCTTCCCACAAGTCCATAAGGTTATAGGGACTTAAGCTCCTCCATTGTGAGACCATCCCAGATTTCACTTGGAGGACTGGAAGCCACTGGCTTTTGCTCTTTGTCATAAATGACTCTGAACATAAGCTTTCATGCAAACAAATGAACATCTTTTATTAATTCAAATTTATTTACTTTTTCTGTGGGACAAAAAGTTAAGCCTAAGACTAAGACTTCTATTTGTTCCTTAGTCAGGTCAAGGGAAGAGAGGTTGATAACCTCAAGTTTGGTAGCTGCTACTTGGGTTTCATAGGGTCCAGTGAAGGGACCTTTTTTGGATCTAAAGGGATTTGTGATACAAATATCCGTGCGTGCTTCACTATTTGTGTTAGTTATATTTGTTAAATTCAATTTTTGTGCAGGTGTGACAGTCGATACTGCCCCTGTGGATGTGTTTATTGATTCAATAATGCTTGCATTTGATTTGGAAGATTGTGAGGAATTGCGTGTTTGTGACAATTTTGGAGTGCGTTTGGATTTTGAAGTGAGGGAACTGGTGCCATCATCCTTACGTTTTTGTGATCCCTTTCCTCTAGGTCCAAACTGATATGTATTTGTTGGAACTGAGGAGAGGGATGAGAAAGAAGAACTCGGAGTCTGTTGGGTCATTTGCTGGCATATTTAGTTTTTTCCGTTTTTCTGTAGACCATCTATAGGCCTCATTTGCATCGTAAGCAAGTTTATCTCTAGCAAACTTTTTTTCTTTTCCTTTCAAAACTTCTCCAACAAAAGATTCAATATAAGTTTTTAAATCATCTTCCCGCTTGGAAAAACTCGGATCTGATGCTAGATTAGCATTTTCAGCATATAGTTGTTCAATTTCCTTGTCTATTGTTCCTATTTCAATAGTGTACTGCTGACAGAGAATGTCCATCATTTTAAAGGAGCTAGCTTGCAGATTATTTTCCCATTCTGCTTTCAAATCAGGTTCGAGTTTTTTTACATTTGGAAAGATTTGTATACGGAGGCACCAGGGGCCATCTTTTCACTAGTATATTTCAAGAAATATTTTTTGTTCCTGTAGATTCTAGATTTCTTTTCTAGTAGCCTTTGAAGCCGAAGAAAAAAACGATCTAGAGTAATACCACCTATGGAGGAGCCCTGAGCCTGATGAATTTCCTCCATCAGGTCAGTGAAGGCATCTCCTCTATAGCTCGCCAGGAAATAAGTTTTACCGGTATTCAGGAGACCAATGGGAGGAGCCAATTTGAGCAGCGCAGAATCAGTCACCATCAAACCCAATCAATCAACAAATTTTGAGTAAATCAATATGTAAATCTGTTCAAAAAAAGAGAAAAAAAATTTTTTTTATATAAAGAACATGCATGAAAACATCTATTTAAATAACAACATTATTTTTACTTTCACGTACAAAGTATCCCTTTGGGGGTTTTCCTTAGAGTTTTTTGGTGATTGAACACCTAATAGAAGTAATTAAATAAAAGTTTTGGAATGCCCCAAGGGATAGACCTTAATATCTAGGCACCATCTCCCTAAATTTGGTATAAATTAGTAAGAAGGTAAAGAATAATGGGATTTTAAGGTGCCATATAACCAGTTTTTTAGTTAAAACATAATTTTATTTTGTACAAAACATGAAAAAAGACACAGGACAATTTATTTAAAAAAAAGGGGGAAAAAAAAAAGACATTTCACTAGTACATCACATAACATTTCAGGTGTATGCTCTACATGTTTCGCCTTTTAGGTTCGGCTTCTTCAGGAGCCATTTTTACACCGATTTGTTTTTGTTTATAACTATAATGAAAAAAAATTGTCAAAAAACTATACAAGTATCCATAATTCCTCATAGTGTCCATTATGAATTGAGGAAAAGGAGACACTTAAACAAAACAGAAACAAATAAGTTTTAATATATACACATGTAAATATTTTGTGTCGGCTATCATACTGAGACTAACCCTCACCTTGGTACCAGGAGCCAAGGAGACAGAGCCACGGACACTACTGTGATACAGTCCTCCAGGGGGTATTGGATATATATATATATATATATATATATATATATATATATGATTAATTGAATATTGATATAGTAAACCAACTACTGAATTGGGTCCAATTAGTCCCTTTCTATAGAATAATGAAACTTTAAACCATTTATTTGAGTTTTGATATTTTGTTGAGTATCCTCACCTCTATTTGATATTACATTCATAAGTAGGTCAAAAAACAATTTTTCAATCTAATTTCTAACCAGAAATATAAAGCAGGCATGAATTGAAAAATTAGCAATTACTTCTTATAGTTCAATAGTGATTATTGGAATATTGTATAGCTTAATTTAAACAATTATTAAGTCATATATTCATATACTTTGTATATTTCTAAGTTGGGCTTACATTTAAAAGTAACAATATTATACATATATTTATCTTCTACTTTTCAAATGGTTTAGTTCAGTATAATAAAATCTATTTTTTCAGTGCTGGCTTTCTCTGTTCGCTGTGGTAAATGCAGAGTTTGATGCTCCAGATTGATGGCAGTAGCCCCACTGGAGTATAGCATCAGCGCTATCTGCATCCGTCGAATTTAGGTATATTTTTCCCTTCTCTTCCTTAGATAGGGAATATCTAAGATGGCCGCGACGGCTTTGCGCATGTGTGAATTTACGTATCGCGCCATAACAGCGCGATTGGCCAAACTTTTCAACCAATAGTGATTGATGGGAGGTGTTTGAGGCATCAAATAGACGTCCGCAAATGAGCGGTTACATCAGACGCCGCTCGTTTGGAGGGGGTATATAATCCCCTAGCAGCCTGGTGCATTGCTGCAGGCTCTGATGAGTGGACACACACAAATGTAAAAAGGTAACAATTAGACATAGATTCTGTATGGGCTGTCTATTCAATGTTACTTTATGTACAAATTGAGGTATTGACAGCTATTTCTCTTTGGATTTTCTTTGTAGTTTGATTTGTTTTGCAGTATCAGCATTAGTTGAATCCCTCTGAATCCCTGCAAAATATATCTAACCTCCTCAGACTGTGGGGAGGTAATGCATATTGTTTCTTGAGACATCAAGGTAAATAATTTTTGTTTTGAAGGATTTTTGAATATCTTTATTGACTCACAGCATACTAGTCTCCGGGGAGTATTTTTACTCTCTGCCGACAGTATGCAGTTTCTTCTTAAAATTGCTTTCAATTAATTGTATGATCTATTGCTGTTTTTTAGCACCTAAAGAGAGGTTTATCCCCTCTGGTGGAAGGAGACAGGAAGATCAACACTTACAAAAAATTGTTTTTTGACCTACTTAAGAATGTAATATCAAATAGAGGTGAGGATACTCAACAAAATATCAAAACTCAAATAAATGGTTTAAAGTTTCATTATTCTATAGAAGGGGACTTATTGGACCCAATTCAGTAGTTGGTTTACTATATCAATATTCAATTAATCTATCTATCTATCTATCTATCTATCTATCTATCTATCTATCTATCTATCTATCTATCTATCTATGTATGAAGTACCAATTGTGATGAAAATAGATAATTTTTAGAAAATTTAAAAAAAATTCAAAAATAATAAAAGTGAGATTATCAGATATAAAAAAATTCTCTTTACTCATTAGTGGTTTACTGCCTCTGTGGCTTGTCGAATACCCCCTGGAGGACTGTATCACAGTAGTGTCCGTGGCTCTGTCTCCTTGGCTCCTGGTACCAAGGTGAGGGTTGGTCTCAGTATGATAGCCGACACAAAGTATTTACATGTGTATATATTAAAACTTATTTGTTTCTGTTTTGTTTAAGTGTCTCCTTTTCCTCAATTCATAATGGACACTATGAGGAATTATGGATACTTATATAGTTTTTTGACAATTTTTTTTCATTATAGTTATAAACAAAAACAAATCGGTGTAAAAATGGCTCCTGAAGAAGCCGAACCTAAAAGGCGAAACATGTAGAGCATACACCTGAAATGTTATGTGATGTACTAGTGAAATGTCTTTTTCCCCCTTTTTTTAAAATAAATTGTCCTGTGTCTTTTTTCATGTTTTGTACAAAATAAAATTATGTTTTAACTAAAAAACTGGTTGTTATATGGCACCTTAAAATCCCAATATTCTTTACCTTCTTACTAATGTATACCAAATTTAGGGAGATGGTGCCTAGATATTAAGGTCTATCCTTTGGGGCATTCCAAAACTTTTATTTAATTATACCTTTAATTTCAATACAGTATGCTAGTATACAGTTTCGAAGTATCTGCTGTTTGTAATCAGAACATTTAGGCTGGGTTCACACCTATGATTACACCACAACTAATTCCCATGACACTTGAAAACACATTGTTTTCAATAGGTCAGGTTCACATACAGTAAGTGCTGTGCATTCGCACTCCGCATTGCACAGAAAACGTGTGCGTTTTCTGTGCAATGCGGTGCGAATTCCCAGCCTATTAAGTTCAATGGGAGCACATCTAACACGGAGATGTGTTCCGCACTGAACAGGGATATTTCTCCCTGCTTGTGCCCCCCCCCCGCAACTGCTGCGCTCTGAGAATGGACAGATGGCGGCTCCCCCCTCTCAGCAGCAAACTGGCTGGAATTCAAACCACAATGGTGTGAATTTAGCCTTACATTTTGCTTGTAGTTTAGGGGTCTGCCTGCACTGGTACACTCAGCATACCTACATTTTTCAAAGACAGCAATGTAGGGTTTTGGAAGCATTGCACTGGGTACATGGGAAGCCTTTAACCAGTTCAGCTTCAATCTTTGCACACATGTATTAAGATCTTATTTTTTTTGCAATACAATTACTTAAACACCCAGAACATTATATATTTTCATCTGCAAATATTTTTGTCACATGATATTTGTGCAACTGTTTATTAAATACATATTTTCAAGAAAAAAAAATATAAGAAAAATGAACTTCAGTGCAAACACACACCCATTTTTGCTAAAATATAAGAGATGAGGTTATGTTGAGTAAATAGATACTAATAATGGCAAATCTTAAAATTGCATGCTCCCATGATATTGCAAGATGATGGTACCCAAAAATTTCAATATGTGACGACTTAAAAGCCTTTACAGCTCATCAGTTTAGAGTTAACTAGGAGCTCTTGTGCTGGAGTTATTGCTCTCACTCTGATGTTCATGGCAATATGTCATACGTGCATACTTTCCAACTTTTGAGCTTACCATTGAGGGACGCTTGAGGCAAGGGACAACCTGTGGCGCGCACCGCGGCAAAATGTGTGTGATGTACAGAGTACAGGGGTCAGGAGTGTGTAATGCACAGAGCGCAGGGGTGTGTAATGCACAGAGCACAGGGGTCGGGAGTGTGTAATGCACAGAGTGCAGGGGTCGGGAGTGTGTAATGCACAGAATGCAGGGGTCGAGAGTGTGTAATGCACAGAATGCAGGGGTCGGGAATGTGTAATGCACAGAATGCAGGGGTTGGGTGTGTATAGCACAGAATGCAGGGGTCAGATGGGTGTAATGCACAGAATGCAGGGGTCAGGAGTGTTTGGAGTCTGCATTTTTTTACTACATTCTTTTACTACATAAAGAGTGCAGGGTTGCGGGGTGTGCCATGTACTGAGTGCAGGGTTGCAAGGTGCGCTATGTACTGAGTGCAGGGTTGCGGGGTGTGCTATGTACTGAATGCAGGGTTATGAGGCACGCTATGTACTGAGTGGAGGGTTGAGGGGTGGAGTCTGCATTTTTACTACATAAAGAGTACAGGATCGTGAGGTGTGCTATGTACTGAGTGCAGGGTTGCGGAGTGCGCTACATACAGAGTGCAGGGTTGAGGGGTGCACTATGTACTGAGTGCAGGGTTGAGGGGTGCGCTATGTACAGGAGTTGCATGGTTGTGGGGAGAGGGGGGTAGGAGGAAGGGGGGGGAGGGGATGTGAAAGATCATACCCTGTCTGTAGTCCTTCCTTTGGGAAGGTGTGTGTATGTGTGTGTGTGACAGTACCTTCCATGCAGTGCACAGAGCCCATTCTCATAGCTGGGTGGTTACAGGAGGTCATAGATCTGCTCCATCCAGCAGATCTCCTGCTGTCTCTGGCTACCTGCACCTGCCCACCCGTCCTCGTTCTCCGGTCAGCCTGTCCATTGGTCCTGGGCTGGAAGGTCTTCGGAGCTCTTCTCCCTGCTCCAGGGCAATATGTTCTGGCCACCCTCAGGGCTCTTCATCCCTGCTGCCTCCTGGAGTCCTCAGCCGGGTGCTGTCCTGCTCCTCGCACCTGCTGCCATTCAGTCTGCATGTTCACCCAGGGCAGCACCCGATTGGTCAAGCTGCCCCTGGGTCCACAGAGTTCCTGGAGGGGGAAGGTGGAGTCAGCAGCGCTGACATGGAGATGCAGGGAGAATTGAGCAGTGCCAGCTGAAAATAAGCCCGTGCTAGAGCACCCCTGCCAATAATTTCAATGGAGCTAAGTGCTGGAACTTGTTCTGGCACTCGGCTCTGCACCGGGACATTGCTATGACTGGCCGAGACCCCGGGACATAGATCAAACTTCTGTGACGGTCCCGGGCAATCCGGGGTGGTTCGGAGGTATGCATGTGTGGGAGAATGAAGCCATGTGGCCTAGATCCTGGGAAGGACATTATGGAAACCTTACTAAGTAAGCAGCCCCACAGCTCCCCCTCCTTTGTAATTAGTGGGACTGTATATTGCAGCCAGGATGTTGACAATTTTATGCTATGCATCAATATCCCAATGTTCAGAATCTGTCTGTGCCATGTGTTATGGAATGCAATTCCAGTGTATAGACAAGTTTATAATTGTTATAAAATGTAAAGTGATACTCAAGTCTCTTTAGTTAAAACGTGTTATACTTACCTGCCCTGTGAAGTGTTTTTTTTCACAGAGCAGCCTGGATCCTTCTCTTCTCTGGTCCCTCTTCAGTGCTCCTAGCCCCTCCCTCTTGTTGAGTGCCCCCACAGGAACAGCCTGCTATGGGGGCACCCGAGCTGAGCCGCAGCTCGCTGTGTCCATTCAAACACAGAGCCGTGGCCTGGCTCTGCCCTTTTTCTCTCCTCATTGGCTGATTAACTTTGATTGACAGCAGCAGGAGTGAATGGCGCCACACTGTTTTGTCTCAGCCAATGAGGGGAGTCCCGGGCAGACGAGACACTGCTGCAACATTGCTGGATCTAGATGGGACTCAGGTAAGTATTAGGGGAGCTGTTGAACAAAGAAGGTTTTTTATCTTAATGCATAGAATGCTTTACGATACAAAACCTTCTGCCTTAACAACCACGTTAACCAAGTTTATTGTAAAGCTACTTATGCCTTTGGTTGTCTAAGCCAGTGAGTTTAGGAAGTGTTACAGTGGACTCAGCCTTACCAGGGAAGAAAAATGGTGAATACTTGTGCAAACCTGATCAGCTCAGGAACAGGAGGTGATTAGGGAAGAGAGCCACCCTGCTGGCGGTTAATGCCCGATATGACACAGGCCTATCAGAGCCCTAATCTGGAGCATAGTAAATTGCAAGGCCCTGTGTAAGAAGTGCTTTGGGTGTATGGGGTTGATATGGACTTTGATCAGGGGGCGGGTAAGACGTGGGACTTCTGACCTAAAGTGGTTGCAAACCTTTGAAGGAAAAATTAATAAAGTATATCCCATATAAAGTATAACCCATACATATGTAGCCATGTCCCCCTTTGGGGGTGGCTGGTAGTTGTGGTCCACCTGCCCGCTGCCCTCAATCACACCATTTTCCACACACCCGGAGTCACTGAACAGGCCGGTACTTTGTTTTGTTGTTTTATTTGGGGAATAAACTTGGATAGGGATGACTGTGAAATGCCCAGACATTAATTACTGGACCGTCTATATACACCGATCGTATATACACTCCTTCCTCCAGCTTTCTGACAGTTACACTTGCTGTTCCAGCTCTGAAAGGCAATTTCTCAGGCCTCCATGACACTTCCTTTTCCACCACAGCTAGCACATGGTGATGCCTGCTATACTACCAGCAGGGCCTCCGGACTACCCCTTGTGGGTAAGGGCCACAGGCTCCCAGTTGTCAAACCACGGGCCCTCAGTTGTTTAGCCAAGTACGTTGGTGCTAGCTGGGCACTGGATGAACTACTACTCCCAACCAATCCATCTTCCAGGCCCCTCTGGCCTAATTCACTGTCCATTGTCCAGTGACACTCCTTTCCCTGACTGGCTTCTCAAACCTCTACAGATTGTCCACTGTCTCCTCCCAGCCTGCTCCAGCCTTCTCATCCACCTCCCAGGTCTGTCACTCACCAACACCGGTGGATCCATTAAAGAGTCCTCTATGTAGCCTCTCTACTGCTCTCCTGCTCCCTTGTGCCACTCCAGGAACCAAATCCTCTTCCTGGCTGCACCCGAGCCACCAGGCCTCAAGGTCACGCCCCCAGACAGGGGGCTCCCTTCCCGGGTGAGGCCTCCGCAGCACCTTTGCTACATCTCCCTCTTCCACCCGACACCTCCTCCCCCCTCAGCCCGGGACATGGATCTTAACCCCGTGAATCACTTCTGGTTCCGGCACCGCATAGCGTAGCTGTTTTCACAGCTAGCTACCGCTTAAACCTCCTAAATCTGCCGGCGAAGCCGGCCTAAAAGCCATCGGCCATCACAGCCAGCCCCAGCGAACCCCCCTCTTACTCCATGGACCGCTACTTGGAAAAATAAGGACCATGGCCGCAACCGCTGCACCGGCCTGAAATCGAGCCCCTGGCTTCAGCCTTCATGGCCGCGGCTCCGGATAGTGCAGCCTGTGCATTCAATACACTCACAACACAGGATAGTCCCACAACTGCAGCCATGCCTGGACAGAGGAACTCAGATGGATGTAGGTCCCCATCCACAAAATACCCCCCAGAACATAGGGGACACTGAAACAGACTGCATTGCGTGGGCGGTGGCAGCCCTCCTCACTCCCACTATTAAACCCTCTGTGCAGAAGGCCATACATGCCAGCATGGCACACATACAGAGGGAACTAAAATACCATGCAGGAAGGCTCAATGAAGCAGAGCACCGCATCTCCAATTTAGAGGACGATCTTTATCAAATGCAGGGGACGGAGCAGACCTAAGAAAAAAAACGAATCAATTTTGCAAAAGCTTGAAGACCTGGAAAACCGGTTGAGACAAAAAAATTTGCGTTTCATGGGAATCCCAGAATCTCTCCAAACCAAAAATCTCTGATTTTTGCTCCAGTTGCAACCTGGAGGCTTTGGGCCTCCCGGCCCCCGCGATGGTGGGAAGGGCCCTAGGTCCGTTTAATGCAGAACGTTCCACTCCTTGCCCCATCATAGTGAGGTACCTAAACTATGCAGACAAAACAAACATCCTGCAAAAATTCCGTCATTCAAGATCCCTGCAAATCGATGGTCTTAAAATTCTCATTTTTGCAGACTACTCCATAGAGGTATCTAAGAAGAGAAAGGCATTCCAGAGCATTTGCTCACATTTATTTCAACGTTATATTAAATTTACGCTGGCCTTTCCAGCTGTACTCCATCTCAGAGCACCTAATGGGGAACAACTCTCATTCCACAATCACTCGGAAGCAGAACTATTCCTCTGCTCACTCCGGGCCTCTTCACATCCAGACCCAACCACCGTAAATATGTTTCTCTCGCCCCTCATTAGAATGCATATGGCCCGCTTTCAGGGTTGGACTTTTTACAATGTGGTTTAGTTCTTGTTCTCTAAATGTTTGTTACGCACTACTCTGTTTTGCATGCCTCCACTGCTGGTGAACTCATCCACCCCCTCCTCTCTCGCCAGGCACCGCTGGGGCCGTACAACACCTCATGTGGGCCAAACTGTTTAAAATTTACAATTGGAGACTCTTCAGGGGAGACTTCACAAGCAGTTTACCCATGTGGAAAAATTAGAAGTTCTTGATGTTACTTGATTTATGTTTATTTTTTGCTTCTTATGTTCCTCACCTTCCCTCACTCCTACTTCCACAGATCCTCTTCCTCGTCAATCCATTCTCCACTCCTCCCTACTACTCCATCACAGCTGGTCCATACATGATAACGACCCTCACACACTGTGCAGGCCCTAAGATTCTTTATCAGCCCCCAACACCACTAAATCCCGATCCCTCCATGTAAGTTGTAACATGGAATGTGAAAGGGCTCCGGTCCCCCTTTAAAAGGCTAAAAATTCTACGCCACCTTAAGAGGATCAAGGTAGACATAGCCCTACTACAGGAAACTTATCTCTCCTCCTCAGATTTTACCCGCATGCGTAAGCTCCGGGTAGGCTCGGTAATAGGCTCTGAAGCCACTAGCCACAAGGCCGGCATTCTTATCCTCTTCCACATAAATCTTTTGTGCAAAATAGTCTCCGTAGATTCAGGCGACCAGGGCAGAATGGTTTCCGCCTGTATCCAACTCGACAACAAACTATATGAAATAACCAATATATATGCACCAAACAACCCCGGAAAACAATTCTTTAGTGACATGTCTGCATTTCTATTGTAGGGGGTGACTTCAACAGCTTAATGCACCCCTTAGAGGATAGGTCTTCACCCAAAAAAGGACAAAACCTCTCATGTTGTCCCCGCTCCCACTATAAATTCCCTGGGCTTAAAGCGGAGTTCCACCCTAAAGTGGAACTTCCGCTGGTTGGATTTGGCACCTTTCGGGGGGGGAGGGGGAAAAGGACACCTGTCTTTAGACAGGTGTCCTTTTCCACACATCCGGGAGCTCTGGCCGGCGGCTGCGGCTGCTGACGTCAGCAGCCCGGCTCTCCTCCCTGCTCGCTCTGCTTCTGCCCAACAATACTTTAGTGACATGTCTGCATTTCTATTGTAGGGGGGGACTTCAACAGCTTAATGCACCCCTTAGAGGATAGGTCTTCACCCAAAAAAGGACAAAACCTCTCATGTTGTCCCCGCTCCTACTATAAATTCCCTGGGCTTAAAGCGGAGTTCCACCCTAAAGTGGAACTTCCGCTGGTTGGATTTGGCACCTTTCGGGGGGGGAGGGGGAAAAGGACACCTGTCTTTAGACAGGTGTCCTTTTCCACACATCTGGGAGCTTTGTCTGGCGGCCGCGGCTGCTGACGTCAGCAGCCCGGCTCTCTCCTCCCTGCTCGCTCTGCTTCTGGCCGCCTGGCCAGTAGCAGAGCGCGGCAGAGCCTCGCGCATGCGCAGTAAGGTGCCCGGCGTGAAGCTGTACTGCTTACACGTCCGGGTTCCCTTACCCGCAATGGAGGTGGCTGCACCCATCCCCGATCCAAAGATCGGCGGCGAGTGCCGACATCGCTGGACTCCAGGACAGGTAAGTGTCCTAATATTAAAAGTCAGCAGCTACTGTATGTGTAGCTGCTGACTTTTAATTTTTTTTTGCCCTCGGACCTCCGCTTTAACTGATGTTTGGAGACTTTGTCACCCAGTGGACAACGAAATCCACTATTTTCTCTTATCCTCACAATACCCTCATGAGGATAGATTATTTCTTCTGCACTGAATCCCTGGTTCCCAAGGTCCCAGATTCCGAAATTCATGGCCTGGCTATATCCGATCACGCCCCAGACTCTGTATCCCTTCATCTCTCAAATCAGCATCAATCTCCCAACATTTGGAAATTTCCTCCCTTCCTTCAAAATAAAGATTTTAAGTCATTTATCGAAAAATCATGGCAGGAATATACCTCTCACATCTCTCCTCATATGGGCAACCCTACTTTGTTCTGGGAGGCAGGCAAGGCATTCCTCCAAGGTAGGATTATCTCCTACACAGCCTCTTTCAAAAAACATGCCCTATCCCAGTTCAAAGCGGCAAGCGCCAAACTCAGGTCAATGTAGCATGCCCTCTTTAACTAGAACATCCCTGACAATTGATCAGAATGGCTTTCAGCAAAGCAGGGCTTCGAATCTTGGTCAGATGAAGTAGAGCTTATCCAAAGAACTTATCTAGATGCTACTCTCCATAAATTTGGAAATAAAGCGGGCAAGCTACTAGCAAGACTCTGCAGAGGTCCCCACAAGCCCACCCATATTACCTTTCTCCACGACTCCTCGGGTACACTTAAAACCAAGCCAAATGACATTAGCCAGATCAAGCTAGACTTCTACTCCACAATATATGCCCCTGACCCCATAAATAAGATAGCAGCCCATTGTCTCCTAGCTCAGATACATATGCATACCCATCCTGAGTTGCTCAATTCTCCCATAACAGGGCAGGAAATTGGCGATGTCATCCGCCACCTAACTCCCTCCAAAGCCCCGTGCCCTGACGGGTTCACAGGGGAGTTCTATAACATCCTACAAGATGAAAAACACCCTCCCTACAAGCTGTCTACTCCCAGTTATGGGAAGGCGGTCCTTATCTCCCAACTGGAAACCAGTAAATCATCAAGTTACTAGAAAAAAAAAGACCCCACTGAGCCCGAATCCTACAGACCCATATCCCTTCTGAATATCGACACGAAAATCCTTTAAAAAATTGTAGCCATGAGATTAGCCATTATTATTCCCCACATAATCGACCCTGCTCAATCAGGCTTTGTTAAAGGCAGAACAGCAACCCTAAACATCAGGAAAGTGTTGGCGGTGTTAGAAAGAGCCAGACTAGACCCTAAAGGAGACCGAGCCATCATCACACTGGACACCGAAAAAGCCTTTGATAATGTTAGCTTTGAATGGCTCTATTTAGTTCTGTCAAAGATGGGCTTTGAAGGCCCCTTCACTCACTTAATTAAGTCAATGTACCTAGCCCCGGAGGCCAGGTTGGTGGTGGCCGGTCTCCTCACCACTAACTTTAGATTGTACAATGGAACCAGGCAGGGTTGCCTTTTATTGCCCCTCCTGTTCAATATTACCCTAGAGCCCCTATCAAGATTCATCAGTTATAATGCCCCCCTACACGGGATAGCATTTGGGGATACGGTCATACGTTCCTCCCTATTCACGGACAAGGTTCTTATATTTACATTCAACCAAGCATCAGACATGATTACAATTAAAAATATTTTTGATCATTTCAGACTTTGCTCTGGCCTCCAAATCAACAATCGGAAAAGCGAAATTCTTCCGATAGGATCCTCCTCCAATCCCACATGGTCGGACACTTCTCCATTCATGATAGCCCACTCTCCTATCACCTATCTATGCATCAAGATAGGCAAACTACCATCCTCTCTCTATCGCCTCAACTACCCTCCCCTCTTTACTAAAATCTCTCAGGAGTTAAACAATTGGATTGATCTGACTCTCTTGCTCATGGGCAGATGCCACATGGTAAAAATGGTCAGCTTCACTTACTTTATCCTCTTCAGACTATCCCGCTACTCCTAAAATATAAAGACAGACATTCAATTGCTTAACAAAGTTACAGCTACCTTTATCTGGCAAAAAAAGCGACCACGTATAGCTCTTCCTAAATGTCACCTCCCCAGGAGCAAGGGTGGTGCTGGCCTCCCCAATATTATGATGTACAATTTAGCTTGCCTTCTTAGGTTTATTATGGACTGGATCACACGGGTAGCCTGATACTCCAACCATGACCTTGAGTCCGAAATGGTCCATCCGTACTCTAACAGCCCTACTACAAATGGAAGAACATCCCCCCAAATCTGCAATACAACCTCCTCCTCAGGGATACAGCTATAGCATGGAGAGAGTATAGGAAACAATTTAAGTTATCGCCCTTTATGTCCAAATACCTTCCAATAAGGGGAAATATCAACTTTCCAGCGGGGCTGGAACACAGGATCTTCCTTCTGTGGGAATGTCTTGGTCTGACGAAATTCTCCTCGCTATGTCATGCGACAATGGGTCTTCCACAAGACTTTCAATCCATGATGAATGAATTCTCTGTACCTAAAACACACATATTCTACTTCTGGCAGTGCCTCAGCTATATTAGGAGCTCCTGCCAGGTCAGCCACATGATATTCAAGACCAGCAAACTGGATGACCTGATCCAAAAAGGATCCTATAAACACAGCTGACATATATAAACCTCTCCTGAAAAAAGCCACCAAGCTCTCAGCCACTTCGAGTATATCCAACTGGAGAAAAGACTTTACAGACAAACCTTGGAGACAAGATCATGAGTGGATACAAAAAAAAATCCTCACGCTAACCCCCAATGAATTTTGGAGAGAAACCCAGCTCAAAAATTGTACACCCGAGTCTACATCCCCTTCCTCAAGGTCACATCTCACCCGCAGTCAGCCTCCTGTCCCCTCTGCAGCCATCAAAGGCCCTCACTAGCCCACCGCTTCTGGACATGCGCCTTCATTACAGCCTTCTGGGACCAGATTATCTCCTATAAATAAATAGCATGAACCTTCTCCTACTCCTGAAGGACCCACTACTTTTGATTTTTGGCCATTGGGACAAAGAACTTATTCAATGGTCTTCCTCCACCAATTCCCAAGCCAAGGATTGGACCCTAATCTGCCTACTGATAGCTCGGAGAGCTATACTTAAAAAATTGGACAACTTCTTCCAGCCCCTCATTATCACAAGTCAGTCAAAAAGGAACGTATAGCTCTCCTCTACAAGGACAAGTTCAACACTGACTTTGAACTTCCCCGGGCTGCAAAAAAATTCTACCAGAGTTGGCAACCTTTTATAACTTCAACCCTATCCACAGAGGACTTTGAAAATCTTGGGAAATCCTTCACATACTTTAGAGGACATACATCCAACTTCTTACAAGATGACATTGGATAAACTCCCCCCTCTGTACTCAGTAATTTGATCACAGCTAAAAAGATCCATCTGGTTGTTCCCTGTTATTTTTCTTGTCGCTTCATATAACCTCCATACTATGGCATGTCCTAACCTGATAACTATATGCTTTGTAAAAACCCTTCACTTTGGTAAGGCGGTTTTCGCCCTGCCCTGCTATTTTTGTATCTCTGATAATTATTTCAATAAAATCTATTAAAAAAAAAACAAAAAAAAAACAAAAAAAAAAACCACACAACCTGAATGTTCTGGGAAAATCGTAACTGTTGGCATGTATGCCCATATATCCACTATACCCGGTCCAGCTTCTTTGATAGGTGACTTGATAAAGCAGGCCACACCTCCAAAACGCATCATCATAGCAGCCTCAATGTGTGGTCCCTCTCTCTCTTGCTCTCCTATGTGTTGCGGGATATCTCTACACTGCACGGCACCAGCTGGACCAGACGCATGCGCAGTGGATTGGGCACGCCAGAGCCGAAGCAGTCATGAAAGTGAGTGTACTGACTGAAGATTTTAATTACTGCTCCAAATAAACAGTATTACACTAGGGCAGATGTGCGCTCTCTTTTCCTTTGCCTCATTCAGATGCTTTCGCACCACCCAGTGGAACATCAAGAGGAGAGTTAAGGCGCCATACTGACTGGTGAATTACTGCATTGAGCAAACTACATCTACCAGCCCACTATGGGTTTCTTGATAGGGGCAACTGCTAGTTTTTATTTGTGTTTAATCCACTTCATTTACCACATTTCAGCCAGAAGCTCAGTTGAATTCTTTTATTGCAGAACTCTTAGCAATAGTGATGGGTGAACACCTTCCGGTTCGGTTCGCACCAGAACTCCCGAACAGAGAAAAAGTTTGGACCCGAGCCGCAAACTTTATTAAAATCTATGGGACCCGAACATGAAAAATGAAAAGTCCCCATTTTGAAGGCTTATATGCAAGTTATTGGCCATAAAAAAGGGTATACGGGGGCCCGGGTACTTCCCTGGGGGACATGCATCAATGCAAAACATTTTTTTTTTAAAATATCGTTTTTAAAAGATTTTAATGATGCTTAAAGTGAATTAAAAATTCCTCTAAATATAGTGCCTGGGGGGTCCCTTAAGTCTGCCTGTAAAGTGGTGCATCTGTACCGTGTATGGAACCTACTGCAGCAAAATTGACACATGTAAAGAAAAAAAAAAAAAAATTACATTTAAATTGAAAATGGAAAAAAAAAGTGGTGTCCCCCCAAAATCCATACCAGACCCCCTCCCTGAACCATAATAAGCCACATGCCCTTGCCCCCCCACCCCTTTTGTTAAAGGGGGTTTCCAAATTCTGCAGACCCCCACAACCACCACACAGGTGGTGGGGAAGAGCCCCACTCCCCAACAACCTAATGACTGTGGGCTGTTGGCCCGAATATATGCTTGGCCCGAACAGTTTGCCCATCCCTTCTTGGCAACAGTGCCACATCCTCAGAAAATACCACACAGAGTGGCGTCTTACTCCCTATGGCCAACATCAGCCTGGTTCTGGTAGCACTATTATGCTCATTATGACACCCAGCTTTCTTTGTGGCCTATTGGACAGACTTCTTTTATTCAAGAACAAATTTACATGTAAACAAACGGGAAAAGTCCCGAAATGCATCAGGTGTCATGGTCTATGTACAATAATGGTACCATCATGTAACTTTATACTGCTCTTTTTATGTGTTATTGCACTTACTGTTTTTTAGTGTTGTACTATAATAAAATGTATACCTATTAACCTTGGAATATCATTTGTGCCGCTTAAGTCCCACCCATTGAGGGGTCTGTCTGTTTGTATCCTCACAGAAACAGATGCCTTTGGAAATAACAATTGATAGGCAGCAGGTCTTTTTTCATAATTAGTAGTGTACTTTTGCCACAACCCAGTGTCCACCCAGAGTTAGAAAAATTTGCTTTGGCCTCACACTACATGTCCATATGCCAGGCAGCTCCACTCCAATGTGCTTAAAGAGTAGCTTCAGTCTCCCCCCAAAAAATAAAAAAAAAGTCACCAGCTATAAATACTGTAGCTCCTGACATTTAATATAAGAACAGTTACCTGTCCAGGGATCGAGCAATGTCTTTACGTGAGGTCCAGCCGCCGGGATCTTAACTAAGGGAAATTGGGAGTGAAGCCTTGTGGCTTCACAACTGGCTTCCCATGGCATGCGAGCAAACTGCCCTGCACTTTGTGAATGGTCCTGCAGTCTTCTTGGACCTGTGATGTGTCCCAGAAGGCTGCGGGTGAAGGGCGAGTCAACTTCCTCTCGGATTTCTGCTGCAATCGGGGTGGAAGTGGGAGCAGATACCTGTCAAAACCAGGAAGAGGAATCACAGCTCCAGGTGAGACAGGGAAATCAATCCCACAGCAGGTAACCCCACAGGTGATGACCCAGCTGGTCACCGCAACAGACAGAAGGACTCGAAATAGACAGCCTCACATCGCAACAGGATACCAATCGTGAACTTTATTTTAGTGAAGACAGATAAAATCACAGAAATCCACGGATAATAGTTAACACGTTTCAAGCAGCTTTGTGCTTAATCATAGCAAGGGGTCAGTCTTGGGGCCAGTGTTAAAATAGGTGAAAACACACCCAGCCGAACCCAATCAACTGAAGTGACCCCCACCTGGCAAGCATGATAATAACATTCAACACCTGTCAAAACCATATACCCGCTCCCCCAAAAAAATGTAGTGCCAAATGTGGCATAGGAGGAAGGAGGCAAACCAGTAATAATTCTCATTTTGGGTGAAGTCCCGATTTAACCACAATTCTAAGCTCAGCCCTCACACAACCTTTTATAGAGTTCTGCCAAAAAGGAAATGAACTCACCTGCCGGAAGAGTTAACTTAAAGGGGCTGTTAATTAACCCCTGCTTACATGGACTCTGACACTTGCTGCCACTGCACCCACACACTCTTATACTCACTGCCATTGCACTCAAGTTCACTCTTGCAGTAGCTGCCACAACACCAACACACATTCTTTTTTAGCCAGTTCAGAAAACATACATATTTATGCTACTACGTAAATAAAAAGAATAGTATAGTACAAGCTCATAAGATATGTAAAGACGGTTGCATGATTCATTCTCTCTGGTTGCTGTCAGTAATGCTTGTAGTAACAATACTACAGCAAGCCAAACAATAATATTCAGATTAGGTTCAAATGAAGTGATGTGCAGTTATGCTGTTTACTGCCAATCTTAACATTTTTGCTTTTTTTGCGTTTACTAATTTAACTTCCACATCATGGATACTAGTCTTGTCTTCAAAGTGCTCTGGGAATTCTTAGGATACTGACTGCCTGTATTATTTGAACATGTGTAATGAAAATGTCCTCCAGTGTGCAGTAAGTCAAACTGGTTTTATTTTTTTGCATACAGACAAAAGAGAGATATGAAGATATAAAGAAACCATGAGGGTCGGTTTACACCATGCCCGCAAAAGTATTTGTACAAGAATGTGCTGTGCATTCCTGTACAATTTACATCACATGCAAAACACTCCATTTGCGATCTGAAGCAGGTGTCAATAATAAGTTACTGTCACCCCAAACTTAGGTTGCAAAAGTACCATGCGATCTGGTTGTTTTTCATTTTAAAAAGTAGTGCCTACACGACTTGTGGTGTACTGTGATTTCAGTCCATTCAAAATGAATGGGCTGAGGTGGCGCTGCACAGAACTGCATGTGAATTGCATCAGAACTGCAGAGTGCTTCTATGTATATCACATGCAGTTTCTGGTGTGAACAGATGCTGAACTAATGGAGTGAGATTAAATTAGGATGAAAAAAGATGGAAAGAGAAAACGAGTGAGGGAGAAAGGAGGAAAGAGACAAATTCTCCCCCCTCCCTCCCTTCTCTCTCTTGCCTCCCAGTGAGTACACTAACATAAAGAGGATTCAGATATAAAAGGTGCTCTGTGGACTCTGATGTAAGGGTGGCTTTGGTGAGCAGAGACCCCCTTACATCAAAATTCCCCTTCACATTTCAGAGACCACAGAGATCCCCCTTACAGTGTAAGTGGTAATTCTGCTGATTCAGATGTAAGGAGCGCTCTGCGAATTCTGATGTAAGGGGTCACTCTGCAAACTCTGATGTAAGGGGGCTTTGGAAAACATGATTAAAGGGGAATGCTGGAAACTCTGACGTAAGTGGGGGCACTGGTTACTTGTTCTTTATACCAGATTCTGCAGATTTCCTCCTATACCAGAGTTCCCTCCATACATCAGTGTTCTCAGTGTTCCCCCTTAAATTAGAGTCCCCAGAGTTCACCCTTACATCAGAATCTGCTTACTGTCAAAGGGAACGCTGTGAGATCATATTTAAGGGAAACTGGATTCAGATGTAAAGGGGATCTCTGTGGATTCAGTTGTAAAGGGGATCTCTGTGGATTCAGTTTTAGAGGATCTCTGCTGATTCAGATGTAAAGAGGGGAACTGTGTGGACTCTGGTGATTAAATCCATATGATTAAAAATGTTATTTAATTACAAAATACACTCACATGCCACTTTATTAGGTACACCTTGCTAGTACCGGGTTGGACCCCCTTTGCCTTCAGAACTGCCTTAATTCTTTGTGGCATAACTTTAACAAAACATTGGAAACATTCCTGAGATTTTGGTCCATATTGACATAGCATCACACAGTTACTGCAGATTTGTCTTCTGCACATCCATGATGCAAATCTCCCATTCCATCACATCTCAAAAGGTGCACTATTAAATTGAGATCTGGTGACTGTGGAGGCCATTGGAGTACAGTGAACTCATTGTCATGATCAAGAAACCAGTTTGAGATAATTTCAGCTTTGTGACATGGTGCATTATCCTGCTGCAAGTAGCCAACAGAAGATGGGTACACTGCATGTTTAAAGGGATGGACATGGTCAGCAAAAATATTTAGGTAGGCTGTGGTGTTTAAATTATGCTCAATTATCCCCCACACCATTACACCACCACCACCAGCCTGAACTGTTGATACAAGGCAGGGTGGATCCATGCTTTCATGCTGTTTACAACAAATTCTGTCCCTACCATCTGAATGTTGCTGCTGAAAAGCGAGACTCATCAGGCCAGGCAACATTTTTCCAATCTTCTGTTGTCCAATTGTGGTAAGCCTGTGCAATTTATAGCCTCAGTTTCCTGTCCTTAGCTGACAGGAGTGGAATACAGTGTGGTCTTCGGCTGCTGTAGCCCATTAACTTCAAGGTTCGATGTGTTGTGCATTCAGAGATGGTATTTTGCACACACACCCTGGTTGTAACGAGTGGTTATTTGAGTTACTGTTGCCTTTCTATCATCTCAAACCAGTCTGTCCATTCTCCTCTGACATTAACAAGACATTTTCATCCACACAACTGCCACTCACTGGATATTTTCTCTTTTTTGGACCATTCTCTGTAAACTCTAGGGATGGTGGTGCATTACAAAACCTAGTAGATGAGCAGTTTTTAAAATACTCAGACCAGCCTGTCTGACACCAACAACCATGCCACGATCAAAGTCACTTAAATCCTCTCTTTCCCATTCTGATGCTCAGTTTGAACTTCAGCAAGTCGTCTTCACCACGTCTAGATGCCTAAATGCATTGAGTTGCTGCCATGTGTTTGGCTAATTAGCAATTTGTGTTTCCAAGCAATTGAACAGGTTTACCCCATAAAGTGGCTGGTGAGTGTATACTACAAAATTAGGGAAAATTGTTATCATACTTACCGTAATTTTCCTTTCCTGGAGGCTCATAATGTCAGCCTATGTATGGGTCAGGTCCTCCCCTCTGACCCCCATAGGACAACCCACTAAATGAATAAAAGGAGGGCCTCCCTATACCCCTAAGTTCCTAAACCACCTCCCGACGGAACATCAGGGCGGGAAACCCTAGGCTGACATGATGAGCCTCCAGGAAAGGAAAATAACGGTGAGTATGATAACAATTTTCCCTATTCCTGGAGCTCATCATGTCAGCCTACGTATGGGATCTAACTAGCATACAAAAAAATGAGGGAAAAAATAACCTCACATCACTCCAACTCAATGCCCAGAAAAAAGGGATTTTATTAAAACTTACTGTAAAATCCTTTTCTCCGAGTTCACTGACAGACGCAGCTCTCCATTGACTTTGTGGGGTTTTATGTTCGTCCAACTAGGAGTTAACTAGGCAGGGAAAAGAATCAGCTGGCCCCTCCCCTGGGGGCCGTCCTCTCTTCCTACATCAAACCCCCTCACAGTATAGCTCTTCAGTTCGTACTCAAGCCGTACCAAAACAGAGCCCAGAGGGATGGGTGCTGCGTCTGTCAGTGAACTCGGAGAAAAGGATTTTACGGTAAGTTTTAATAAAATCCCTTTTTCTCCTTACGTTCACTGACAGACGCAGCTCTCCATTGACTTTGTGGGGACGTCCCCAAGCTGTGTCAAAAAAAGAGGGGTGGGTAAACGCAAACAGTACCCAACTGAACCTCTGAGGAGGCGCAAGTCGCGCCTACACTGCCGCCTGCAGAACTTTGCGGCCTAAAGCAGCATCCGAAGATGCAAATACATCAACTTTGTAAAACTTAGTGAAAGTGTGAACCGAGGCCCAAGTGGCCGCCTTGCACACCTGTGACACCGAGGCCTGGTGTCTGAAGGCCCAGGAAGTACTAACCGCCCGGGTAGAATGAGCCGTGACCGGAAAAGGGGGAACCTTGCCCCGAACAGAATACGCATGGGTCACGGTTTTTCTAATCCACTGAGAAATCGTAGCCGAAGAGGCCGCCAATCCTTTGCGTGGGCCCTCTGGCAGAACAAACAAGGCGTCAGCTTTACGAAAAGGAGCTGTAGCAGCCAAGTACACCTGTAAGGCCCTAACTACGTCCAAGGCATGCAACTCGAATTCCTTCGGGTGCGATGGACGAGGGCACAATGAAGGCAGAACAATATCTTCATTGATATGAAAAGAAGAGACTACCTTCGGGAGAAAGGAAGGAAGGGGTCACAAGACTGCCTTATCCTTATGCATCACTAAATAAGGAGACTTGCACGATAGGGCAGCCAATTCCGACACCCATCTGGCAGAAGTGATGGCAACTAAGAAAGACACCTTCTGCGACAGAAGCTGCAAGGGAATCTCCTTGATCTTTTCATAAGGTGGTTTTTGAAGAACAGAAAGCACCAGATTCAGATCCCACGGCGCCATCGGGGGTCTCACCCGAGGCGCCACGTGTCGCACACCTTGCACAAAAGGTACGAATCAGAGAGTGCGAAGCCAAAGGTCTCTGAAAGAGTATGGCTAAGGCCGAGATCTGGCCCTTGAGAGTACTCAAGGCCAAATGCTTATTCAGGCCCTGCTGTAAAAAGGTCAGGACCCTGGAGACGACAAACGAGCAAGGGTTATAGCCCTCCGCCTCGCACCAAGCAATGTAAGCCTTCCAGGTGCGGTGATAAATCTTGCGAGAAGTGCACTTGCGAGCTTTTAACAGAGTAGGGATCACAGAGTCGGCCACTCTCCTATCCCTCAGCACCTGGGACTCCATAGCCAAGCCGTCAAAGCCAGCGAGGGTAAAGCAGGATGCAATATGGGTCCTTGAGACAGGAGATCATCTCGCATCGGAAGCCGCCAAGGGGTGTCTGCCACCATTTGCACCACGTCGGCGTACCAGGTGCGCCGGGGCCAATCTGGGGCCACCAGAATGGTCGGTATTCCCTCCATCATTATTCTGTGCACCAATCTCGGAAGCAGACGTACCGGAGGGAAGGTGTACAGGAGACGATAATGGCTCCAGGGGGCCACTAGAGCATCCGTGGCCACTGCCAACGGATCCTTTGTTCTGGATACAAAGGTTCTCACTTTGTGATTGAACCGGGATGCCATGAGATCCACATCCGGCGTCCCCCATCTGTGACAAATCTGATTGAACACCTTCGGGTGGAGGGACCACTCCCCCTGGTCCAGCTTCTGGTGACTGAGAAAGCCCGCCTGCCAGTCCTCCACACCTGGGATGTAAATCGCTGAGATCGCCAGAACGTGAAGTTCCGCCCAACGCAGAATCAGAGCTGCCTCCGCAGCCGCCGCTGGGCTCCGTGTGCCGCCCTGATGATTCACATACGCCACCGCCGTGGCATTGTCCGATTGAATTCGGATCGGACGGCCCTGCAATCTCTTCGTCCAATGAAAAAGACACAGCCTGATTGCTCTGAGCTCCAGCACGTTGATGGGCAGGCAGGCCTCCTGGGCCGACCAACGACCCTGGGCTGATAGCTGCCCCAGGACTCCACCCCAGCCCTTCAGGCTGGCGTCCGTGGTGATCACCGTCCACTGAAGGGGCAGGAACGACTTCCCCTGAGTGAGGGCCGAGTCCCGAAGCCACCAGGTCAGAGACGCCCTGGTCTGAGGGCCCAGCCGGATCGGAAGATCCAACAACCGGTGGGACTTGTCCCACTGAGCCAGAATTGCTCGTTGGAGCAAACGAGTGTGACTCTGGGCAAAAGGTATCGCCTCGAACGACGAGACCATGAGCCCCAGCACCCTCATACAGAACCACAAGTCATAACAGGACCGCAGTTCCCTATAGGGAAGCCAGGTCAACTCCTTGCGAACTAGGCATTGAAACTGAAGAGCTATACTGTGAGAGGGGTTTGATGTAGGAAGAGAGGATGGCCCCCAGGGGAGGGGCCAGCTGATTCTTTTCCCTGCCTAGTTAACTCCTAGTTGGACGAACATAAAACCCCACAAAGTCAATGTAGAGCTGCGTCTGTCAGTGAACGTAAGGAGAAACCTATATTATAGAGCGGAGGTCAGCACCGAATTGCCCAATGCCCAAGCTGGGCCGTACATTACATCTAACAGAAATGAGCAATGAAAGTTTTTGGATACTTGGATTACCAGGATTTGGATATGGTTTTCCAGGATTCTAGATGGGGCCATTTGATCAATCTTAGGACTTACTGATAGATAACCAGTTATTTGCCAGCTTGAAATTCTGTTTTCTCTGCAGATACATTGAAAAAATGACCTAAAAATTGCGTCCACTCTTGACCAATCTTCCGGTCCCGAAACTGCAGACAATGAAGGTTGCACCACTTCCAAACTTATATGAGAAAAGGTCCAACCTTTTGAAGAAAGGATGGAACTGGATTAAGAACCTCTGTCTTGAAACGGCTCAAAATATGGAGACTTGGCTGAGAAAGCTTGGATTTTCTCTGAGACATGACTGGTTGTTGATTTAGCTATAAGGTTGCTTGTATGAAACCTGATCTACACAATGAACCGTTAGAGATGAAACGGTCAACAACTGGACCAAACTGTAGCCAAGCCCTTTGTCTAGGGCCGATTGCAAGAGCGCCAAGACCTCAATACGAGAGGAAGACTCAGGATTGCATTGAATAATCACTGCCACACCAAAGATCTTTTCCACATGCTATAATAAGTAGCATTCAAGGATATCTTTCAAGATTCAAGCAGCTTCCACTGGACCTCTTCTGCTATTCCCACCTGGGCTAGCCGGCTTCTTAAAAATAACCAGGCTGTCTAATTGAGCCATATTGGGATGAGACCCCTGGCTCTCGGATGGAAGAACCAGGAGAAGAACACTACCAGCTGAGCACTGACAGGAGATGTCATTAAATCCACTTGCAGGGTGCCCCACTGAGCAAACAGTTATAGGAAACATCCATTTGTTTAGATCCAGAAAGCGTGTGCTCAAAAAGTCTGTTCACATATTCTCCACCCAGGGAAGGTAAGAGACTGACAGGGACAACAGATTGCACTCCGGCAACCAAAAGATGTGTGCCACAATCTGCCTAAGGCTGCTTTCCTCCCTGATTCGACACACGCTACTGTCTGAATCCTCACGATGGTCTTGAAATAGTGGTGCACAGAACAGTAATGCCTCCTGTGCCGCCATCAACTTTAGAACGAGGAATCCCTCCCTTCAATCTTCCTTGAGCAAATTGGTTCTGACAGTGAGCTTGACCCACTGTTGGAGTAAAGCATGCTTAAAGTGTTTGAGATGCCATCGAGCCCAGGCCACTGTGGGGACTGCTGCATTCATCAATACCCTCATACAATGTCTTGCTGATATCAAATGACTTGTCTTTAGAGCGTGGACCATCAAGATCAAGAGGAGCATTTTCTTCTGTGGAAGGAATACTTTCCCCACTGTCGTTTGAGAGACCCAGAAACAACCTCTGAGGGACCTAGCTGGCTCTTGCTGAAGATGAGCAACCAACTAAAGCTTTATAGCATCTCCAGGGCCCTCATCCGATGAGTCAGAAGCCCCCTAACTTATTTCCACTGCTTTCCATCTAAAATGCATCTCATCAGCCTTAGAAAGGAGAAATTAAAAAGCAGACATAGGTCATCCTCCTATATATATTCTTCTTTGAAAGAGTCTGAAGGTTGGTTGGCCTGAGAAAGCTATTGAGTCCAGTTACTGGCTTCGGAAGGAAAACTGGACCTTGCCAGAATAGATGACCCTTGCACAAGGCGAGTCCAAACAGCTCTTTTATAGTGTCTTGATCTCATGCCTAATGAATTGTGACAATTGTGTCCATCATCATCTTAATCCCTGACTGTCTGAACAAAGCAGGATTCATAAAGTCATGTTCATGCACATCTTGGCAGAGCCTGAAGAGGGCTGCCTTTCCAGGGAAGCAGATGGGTACAGTCCCCTACCTTATTTAGTAGCGCTGGTCTTTATTCTGGGTTGGCATTTGCTTTCCTGCAGAAAAAGAAGGCAAGCAAGAACATGGAGCTTGTTCAATGACTTAAGCAGCAGTGCAATGCTTCCTCCATACAGAAGCTCAGTAAACAAGTAATAAGGAAGATGTCCACTCCAGCCATGATATTGCACTGCTTCTACATTGAGAGTGATTTACACTCATATGCCGCCCCAGAGACCAGCAGAGTGGCTCCCTAATAGATGATGCATTTGGCATGTGAGCACAGGGACCACATGCCAGTGGAACAGATTGGACAGCCCAAAGTTTATTCAGGTAAGGTAGGAGACATGTGCCAATTTCCTGGACACGGTCCCTTCCCGGGTGAGTGGAAACAACTCCTTTAGAGTTTATTTACATGTTTACTGAATGTGAAACCCTATTACGCATTGTCACCTTGTCTTTGCTTGCTTCAACCAACAGGATTCACACAGTCCTATTCCATCTACATCTTCTCTTGGAAGAGTCTAGAAAGAGTTGATTTGCCCAGTGTGAGTGGAAACCACTTCTTTAGAGTGTATTGCTCACATGTTTAATGCATGTGACAACCTATTCGTTGTTGATATCTTTGTCCTTGACTGCTTGAAGCAGCAGGATTCATAGTCACGTTCATTCGTATCTTCTCTTTGATGAGATTGAAGCTGATTGTTTGCCTGGGAAGCCCCTGAGACTGCATATTGCCAGAAAAGGCAACCGCTCATTAGGCCAGTGGACACATTCCTTAGAGTGTATTGACCACAGGCTTAATGAAAGTCACAACCTGTTAGCTGCCGTCGTCCTTGGTTGCTTGAACAAATCAGTATTCTTGCAGTCATGTTCATCCTTAATCACTATTAGTAAGCACCAGAATAGGATTAGTTTGCCTGGAAAATAGGCTTGGAGACTGTCGGAACAAGTAACCCCTTCACAGAGCGATTGGAAACACTCCTCTAGAGTGTATAGACCATGTGCTTAAACAAATGTGACAGCCTGTTAAGTGTTGCCATCCTTATCCTTGTCTGCTTGAACCAACAGGCTTCCTACATCACATTCATGTGTATCCTGTCTTGGAAGAGTCTGGAGAGAGTTGATTTTGCCACAGTGTGAGTGAAAACAACTCCTTTAGGCTCCGTTTCTACTAGTGCGACTTGTCATGCGATCTTGGACACAAAGTCACATGACAAGTCATAATCCATTGATCTCAATGGCATCCATTTCCATCTATGCGACTTTGAAAATCTGCGACTTTGAAAAGGTGCCTGCACCGCTTTGATGCGACTTTGGAATCACACCAGTGGAAACGTAACCCAAGATATATAGGTGTCGTCAAGAAACATACAGTGCTTTGCCTGCCAAGGCATGAGGGGCACAGGACCAGCTTAAGGCCGTGCTTGATGCCTGCCATTTGGAGGGACTAAATGGTAAAATTTCTCGTGCCCCTTACCTCCTTAGCAATGACTGGCTACCAGAAAGAGTTGATGCTCATGGCTTAGCAATATAAGCAAATGGCTTTGCAGCAAGCTGGCAGAAAGACAAGGTAACCATACATAGTCTTACTGCACAAGGACTTCTTGACCTCACTTATATCTGAAAAACAGAATACTAAGCAAGAGTCATTTGGAAATGTAATATACTCATCTACTTCAAATGATAGCCCTGCAGCTTAATAAAGCAGTTCAAACCAAATTTTATGCAATTGGAATTAGCTTGTTTGGCAATAATCCTCTAAGGGGTTAACCACAGCTAAAGGGTGGCCGACACAGTAGAATCTCAGACCTGACATTAGTACCAGGTGTTTATTGAAACAAACTCAACTATGCCAGAAGCAGGACAAGTATAAAAAAGTTTGTTCAAGAAAAAAAAAAAAGGCAGAATCACAATAATATTCAAAAAAGTACATAGCTTATCTATAGCTAGTACCGAATTTTTTTTTTTTCCCCAAAAGTAGAGTGAGGCTGGCCATACACTAAACAACTCTCCAACCTCCCCCAGATCCACCTTCCACCACGCAGTGCAAGGGTGTGCCTGATAACACACAAATGACATGGGTTATGTTTGATCTCACACTGCATGGTTTTGGTAACCTAAAGGAAAGCCGAATAAGAACTGCACAGTGCAAGACCAGTTCCCCACCCCAATAGCCAACATGCAGCCAGCCAGCTGCCCACATTCCACCCCAAGCTGCTGTGGAACTCAGACATCTCAGCTGTAGTGTTGAGCGAACCCGGACTGTAACGTTCGGGTCCGTACCGAACTTTCGGGTGTCCGTGGCACGGACCCGGACCCGGACATTCCAAAAATCGTTCGGGTTCGGTCCGG
>BLSH010334896.1:11268-26058 GCA_018402905.1 Glandirana rugosa
CCCAGGCATGGCTTGAAATCCCACAGGCACCGTGCCTGGGCCTGGGCCTGTAAAGTTTTTAGCAAGCCCAAGCCAGGCGAACCCGAACGATTTTTGAAATGTCCGGGTCCGGGTCCGTGCCACGGACACCCTAAAGTTCGGTACGGACCCGAACGTTACAGTCCGGGTTCGCTCAACACTAGAAATGAGGTTTAATGTGGAGAAATGTAAGGTAATGCACTTGGGGGCTAAAAACACAAATGCTAACTACTCACTAGGGGGTGAACCTCTGGGAGAATCAATTTAAGGTTGTGATCACCCGGGTATATAACCCATATGTGCCAGCATCCCATAAAAATAGCGAAGAATTTCTACGCTGCCATCAGATGCAGATCGTCCACACAGCCTTGTTTTTCCAACACATGTTACGGTAAGCTCCCTGGGGATTGACCCTTGCTGTATTTGCTTCTTGTGCCATTGGTATTGGTCTTCGGTCGGTTTCTGTAGCTGATTAGTTGCCTGAAATGATCGGGCGTCCCGGAGGGTCCTCTTTGCTTTTATGAATTTTGGGCAGACTATAGAAGGTTGGAATTTTTGGTAAAGGGGTACGTATGTATTCCCATGTATCCTTATCGATGATTGACTGTGCAAACACTTCGTCCACTAGATTAAAGAACTCTGCATGGTATCTGTCTATTAGATGTTTTGAAATGGGTTTGTACCAGATATCATTATGCAGAATATCAAAGGACATGGACCAAAATAGTTGATTGGATATGATGACTTTATTGCCACCTTTGTCCGATGGCTTGATGGTCAATTCATGTCTGCTTTTTAGGCTACCCGATCATTCTCGTCAACGTTTGTTTTTATAAGTTTCAATTTTTTAATGTCACTGGTTGTGGCTGCCACAAAAGCTGCTAAATTCACGTTGCTAGAAAGTTGAGGGAATGTATCTGATTTCTTTTTAAATGATGGTAAGGCTTTTTGTGAAGTTTGTGTAGTTTCTTTTGTGATATGCTCTGCTAAGAGGGACTCTAGGTCAGTCATGTCAATTAGATCAGTGTCGTGTTCTTCCATTAGGGTCAATAATTCATCAAGGTTCTCCCCAGGAGACACCACACTGGAGGGCCCAGTGGAAGGACCACCGGCGTGGTAGCTGCTGAGGAGGACGCGGATGCGGCTGATGGGCTTCTTTTCTTCCCCTGGGGGGACTCGTGGATTCTGTTTTCCGTGGTGCCCCAAGGGAGCGATGTCCGCTGCCACGGTGGGTGCCCGACCCGTTCCATGGGCGGGACTTACTATTGACGGAAAGATGGGCTTATATATGGTGGGAGGTGATTCCCGCCCTCCCTCCTCTTCTTTTCTGTATTGGGGCTGTTCGCCCGATGCTTGTCCCCTCCCCTCAGCGTCCGTGTGACGTAATGACGCCCGTCGTATACACGCGGGCATCTATAAATGGCGGCGTCCTGTTACCAAATTTCTACGCCGCCATCAGATGCACACCGTCCACACAGCCTCGTTTTTCCAACACATATTACGGTAAGCTCCCTGGGGATTGCCCCTTGCTATATTTGCTTCTTGTGCCATTGGTATTGGTCTTCGGTCGGTTCTATATAGCCCACTAAATGAGGACCAGTGGGCTCATCGGGTGCACTCTTCTGAAATCTATGCATATGATGTTAGGCATTGATTACGCTGGGGGCTAGAACATGTTGTATCATCATTATCCCAGGATACGTCCAGCATAGTCTGGTTAGCAGTTCTATGAATGATATGGACTGATTACAATCCTACATTATACTCGAGCTACTTAGGGGGTTTATCTAATTATACCCTTGTTCTGCTGGTGGGACAAATCTCTCATTTCACATTTCTTAAAAGTTTGAATCTGGTCGTTGTGGCTGTTTTACATAGTTTGTGACTACTTCTTTATACATTTCCCCTTAGAGACTAACCATTGAAGGTGTGGATACATGCGAGAGGCCAAGCGGTCCGCGCTGTCCTGGTCAATATACTGACGGGCCTATTTGGGAGTTTAGTGGTCTTGGAGGCACCCCTGCCCACCCACCATCTTGGCACTCCCCCACCACATGAGGGAGCCGTATCAGCAACACTTGCTGATGTTGTGCATTGTAGGGTTGGCTTTGACCCGAGGCAGGTTTGGAACATGGCCTAACAAGGTAATCTTTTCTTGTATCATATACATGGGAAACTGTTATGTATAAATGTATGCCAATTGCTCCCCAAGAAGTATGTCCATGGGAGATTTATCTTTTGGGGGTAAGCCATTAATGTATATATATTATATTTTGCAGCATGTATCTTGCGTTGTCTAAATGAATGCCCCTGAAGAAGGGAATTTTGTATCCTGAAACATGTCGGGCCATTGACACAAAGTATTTTCAAGCTGCAAGACAACTTTTGCCTTTGAATAACCCTGTCTTTTAGTCTACTTTCGGCTGTACATGTTGTATGGTTGTTTTACCTAGATTTTTTGTATTCTCAATAAATTGTATCAATTTTACATATTCAATATCATTTACTGTGCTTTGAAAGTCCCAACAACTCTAGGGGTTTTTTTCATTGTTATGGGAGAATCAAGGATGGAGCAGGATCTGGGGGTCCTAGTAGATGACAGACTGAGCAATAGCATGCAATGTCAAGCTGCAGCTTCCAAAGCCAGCAAAATATTAGCATGCCAAAAAAAGGGGATATACTCCAGAGACAAAAAGATAATCCTGCCACTTAGAAAACTCTGACTTCAAGCACCAAATGTATTCTCGCTGGAGAAGAGACGCTTGAGAGGGGATATGATAGTGATTTACAAATACCTCAATGGTGATCCCAGCGTAGGAAAAAAAGCTATTCAGTCTCAGGGAGTGTAAGAGGACACGGGGCCACACAATGAGATTGGAGGAGAAGAGGTTTAGCCTAAAGCTGTGCAAGGGGGTTTTCAATGTCAGGGCAATCAGGAGGTGGAACTCTCCCACAATTGGTGGTATCAGCGGGGAGTATGGATATTTTTAAAGACTCTTGGATGTGCATCTCAGTGAACACAATATACAGGGATATGGGAAATGATTATAGACACTGACACACGTACACCAACACAGGTTGAACTGGATGGACTATTTTCTTTATTAAACTTACCTACCATGTAACTTTTTTTGTAACAATAAAGTACTGTTTTATAAATGTTACTGCATGCCTTCAAAGTCCATTCCTTTTAAATTTCCATTTTCACTACTATGTAACTATGTAATACATTCTCTGCATTAAGATAAAAAACCTTCTGGATGAAGCCCCCTCCCCCTATACTTACCTGAACTCGATCTCGATCCAGCGATGTGCACAAGAGCAGCAGCTCTCTCCCTCCTCATTGGCTTAAAGTCAGTCACAGCCAGTAAGGAGGGAGCTGAGGCAGGTCCGAGCCGCGCTCACAGAGTATGGCTCGGGAACGAGTCCACAGGTGTGCCCTTATAGCAAGTGGCCAGCTATGGGGCACTCGCCGGGGGGGGGAGAGATAGGAGTACTGCCGGGGGATCCGAGAAGAGGAGGATTATCGGGGCTGCTCTGTGCAACACCAGAACAGGTAAGTATACCATGTTTGTTGCTTTTAAAAAATAAAAATATATGCTTTACGATATACTACCAGGCTTTGGCCCCTTTCACACAGGAGCCTCCGTGCAGCGGATTCCGCTTGCTCAGCGGGGGATCGCTCTGCTGATGCCCACTGAGCAGGTGAATGACAGATCCTGTCTGCTGCACTGTGCAGAGGACACTGACACAGTCCTGTTCTCCTCTATGGGGAAATTGGGTGAAAACAGATCGCTGGACAAGTGTTCACTGACCACCGCCGCTCCATAGGGGAGACTGCAAGGTCCGATCAGGTCCACCTGAAAAACTAACAGGCGAACCTGATCTGACAGGCCACGTAAAAGGGCCCTTATGTTACTTTAAATAGTTTATTTGGGCCCAGCTGGCCTAAACAAACTATTTAAAGTAACACAAAACTTGGAGGTAGATTTAAAGTAAATTTGTGCTTTGCCTATCCAAAGCAACACACAGAATGTGCCAGGTCTTACAACCTCCTTGAGTTGGATTTTTCTCTTTAGTTTCGTTTTTCATCAAGAGATGCTGATAATCCAGGTCTGTAGTGCTCTCTTATGTTTCTTTTTATAGAGATAACGAACACATTCACCTAAGGCCACAATCTTTCCTCAACAAGCTCAATAAGGTCTTTGGTGGCTGGACCATGCACCTTCAGAAATGGCTGAAAGCGCGGTCAAACTATCCTAACGTGTTGTTCAGGGTACCCATGTGGGGGGCCCTGGGTGCGTTTGGGGTTGTGCACCGGCACAGATGTCAGATTGGGAGCAGTGGCTGAGTCCGTGCAGCTGCTGTGTCCCAATTGACAACAATAGGACTGCCTGCACAGGGATGCACAAATCACCAGTGCATCCTCATGAGAGTAAACATGCTTCTCCATGGGTGTATGCTTATGTACAGCCCATGTGAACAAGGCCTAAGACAGAAAAAAGGCAGATGTTCAGTATAAAAGATTACATGTCTCTGGGAGAACCCCAACAGCTGGCTGGTTACTGTCAAAGGGCACCAGGAGGAGTCTTCTGACTCCTCTTAACATCCGCTGCACCCCATTCTCTCTACAGTTCTCTTGCTGACTTTAACCACTTCCCGACCGTGCCGTAGCAGATTTACTGCTACAGGGCGGTTGTTGACGTATATACAGTATCTCACAAAAGTGATCCCCTCCCTTCAGAGACTGGGCCACAGGGCAGTATTCAAACATGATAACAACCCCAAACACACCTTCAAGATGAACACTGCCTTGCTAAAGAAGCTGAGGGTAAAGGTGAAGGAGTGGCCAAGCATGTCTCCAGACCTAAATGCTACTGAGCATCTGTGGGGCATCCTCAAATGGAAAGTAGAGGAGCGTAAGATCTCTAACATCCACCAGCCCTGTGATGTCGTCATGGAGGAGTGGAAGAGGACTCCAGTGGTACCCTGTGAAGCTCTGGTGAACTCCATGCCCAAGAGGGTTAAGGCAGTGCTGGAAAATAACGTTGGCCACACAAAATATTGACACTTTGGTCCCAATTTGGACATTTTCATTTAGGGGGTGTACTCACTTTTGTTGCCAGTGGTTTAGACATTAATGACTGTGTGTTGAGTTATTTTGAGGGGACAGCAAATTTGTTATACAAGCTGTACACTCAGTACTTTACATTGTAGCAAAGTGTCATTTCTTCAGTGTTGTCACATGAAAAGATAGAATAAAATATTTACAAAAATGTGAGGGGTGTACTCACTTTTGTGAGATACTGTATGTCATTCTGCACTTCCGCCTATGGGGCATACATGATTAGGGAAAGCAGATGCCAGTCTGCGGGTGCTGGCCAATGGATGTTCGCCGGCACCCGCTGATGGGTGAGGAGAGACACAGGACAGAGCTTGACCTATGTAAACAAGGCAGAGCTGCGTCCTGTCAGCGGGGATGTGATGGAATAAAATCCATCACATCCCTTAGTAAAAACAGCACACATAGTACACATAAACACTGGTTAGGCACACATTTAACTCTTTTATCACCCTAGATGTTCAACCCCTTCCTAGCCAGTGTCATTAGTACAGTGTCAGTGTATATTTTTAGCACTGATCACTGTATTAGTGTAACTGGTTCCCACAAAAGTGTCAGTCAGTGTCCGATTGTCCGCTGCAATATCACAGTCCCGCTATAAGTCGCTGATCCCTGCCAAAAAAATTTCAGTATATATCCCATATTGTATAGGCGATAACTTTTGCGCAAACCAATCAATATACGCTTATTGGGATTTTTTTTACCAAAAACACGTAGCAGAATACATATTGGCCTAAATTTATGAAGAAATTTGATTTATTTTTTAATTTTTTATTGGCTGTGTTTTATAGCAGAAAGTAAAAAATATTGGGTTTTTATATTCAAAATTGTAGGTGTTTTTTTGTTTATAGTGCAAAAAATAAAGAAAAGTGGTGATCAAATGCCACCAAAAGAAAGCTCTATTTGTGGGAAAGAAATTACATAAATTTAATTTGGGTACAGCATTGCATGACCGCGCAATTGTCAGTTAAAATAATGCAATGCCGTATATCAAAAGATGGCCTGGTCATGAAGGGGGGTAAATCTTCCACAGGGCAAATGGTTAACTACGAATGTTAAAAAGTAGTCAAAGAAAGGAAACAAACTAAAAAACAAAAAGTACAGTTTCTAAGTGTTGAGGTTCGGTGCTTCCCCCTAAACCTGCTACCTTGGGCATTGGTCCATGGGTGCCATTATGGTAAATACAGTCCTGCCTGTTCACTTCACATATTAAAATTTTGCATAAGAGTGGAATTACGTTTATTTCACAAGAAATGGTTAACCTCTAAAGATGTTTATTTCTCATTAATCTACTATGAGAACACCCATGTATTAATCATTGCAAATTTAATTTTACATTAAAAAGACTACTAGAAAATAGTCAATATAACAAGAGATGTGAACTTGGGAACACGGTTCACAGAATGTTAAGGAAAGTGGCATAGAGAAAAACTGGATGCGTGGAAACTGCTTAAACAAGGTAATTTACCAATGTAAATAATGCAGTAAAAAGGAGATATTGAGCAGACATTGAAAGTTGTGCAGTGCCCAAAAAAGAACACATGGCAAAAATTGTACCAGGATGCTGGTGTGTAATGGGGCGTTAGATCCCATTGTTTCCCTCTAATACGATTTTGGTGTGGTTCTCACTTTTCTTTACTAGATGACCCCAAGTGTCTTTAGTTCGTTAAAGCCGAACTATACTCAATCTCTGAAGAGCTACCAGAAGAGAATGTTTGTTAAGCTTTTATGGACTTGACTTTTTATTTTTATGCCTCATACCCTGGCATTTATTTACCTACGTTCTTCATCTTGTGTGCTTTTTACCTCCGCTCCAGTGCTGCAGTGTCTCACAGCTCCCTCAACAGCCATTGACTTGAGTCTGCCTTCTTTTAGGTTCCTGATTTTTGCTTTTTTTTTTTGATTGGCCAGGCCAAGATGATGTCATATGCGGGAGACCATCCATTTCATCAGATGTTGAAATTAGAATAATTTTGCAGTGGATTTTTTTTTTTTATCAAGGAGAGGAGCCAGGCCTGGCACTAGTGTGTCCTCTGCCATGGATTGCTGGCGCCAGCTTGTGTCTAATTGGACATAGTGTTCTCTCATGTTTTGGGTGGGCATCTTTGAGACGGGGGGGGGGGGTTATGTATAGCTGTGTCATTTTCTGGAGTCAGCAGAGAAGATACAGGTAGATACAGGGACCCGTTTGTGAAGATAGGTATAGCATTAGGGATAGGTTTGTAACGAGGAGGGAGATTTTAGGGACTCTCCTGGACCCATTGGAGAGCACCTGGTATCCAGGGAAAGTACATTTACCAGCATTCCAGCTAACTGCTCTGGAACATTTAAGCTAGGACAACATCTATCTGCACAGGTCACCTCCAAGTAGCTTTGTGTGAACACATTTAGGGATGCCTGAGCAGCCTTCTGTATGTAAAGCTCTGACTTATTGTTCTACCTTAAAGCCTAAATTTAGTCAAGCTAAAAAAACAAAAATCAGTGCAAGGGACATTATCACAGTCAGTAGGATGTGCCACTTGTGTTGAGGTCTACTCTGTTAGTTGAAATCCTCCTTCATCAATCCCCACCTTACTCCTCCTGCTGTACTCTTCCAGTGTTGCAGAGGTTAATAGGACTGAGGGAGCCATAACAGGCATTCATCAATAGTGCCTGACTATGCCTGCCCTTTCCACCCACCTCCTCCACTCATAGAACAATGTATTACAGTTTATATGCATAAAACCTATGAATGGAGGGGAAGACCGTTTTAATCATCTCAGAGACCTGAGGAAGGGCCACGCCCCGAAACGCGTTGTCAGGACGACAGCCACCAGCTCTCCTCTATCTCTTTGATTTGCGATTCACCGTCTCCTTCAGTACCAAGCCTTGCTTTGGACCCGCAATATCCAAGCGGATGACGTCACTCTAGTGAGCTCCCTCTTGCTGGCCCGTGCAGCAGCTTCTACCCACAGCGACCCCACTTCCATCTCTTCTGGGTTGAATCACTGCCTCCTCCTGGAACCACAGCCAGAGGGTCCCAGCCCTTCCACCAGGCGCTGCTCCGCCCACTGTGTATGTTCATCCGTCGGTTCATCTGGCGGCTCCATCCCATCTCCAGGCTTATGAGCTTGGTGATCCTCCTCTTCCATCAGGCTTGCTTGTTTCCCCCCCCCCTGTGAAGTGGTTTTGTTCACCGATGAGACCAGTTTCATCCGCACAGCGCAGTGCCACCCATCTCGCCCATCTTCCATCGCTCACAAAGGTATTGTGTTGGTTGATGTTGCATCTGCATTGCACTGCAGTTTGAAGAGTTTAACTGCTGGCTTTTTTACTACATTACCTGTTACCATTATTTTAATAAATTCCACTGTGATTTTATCTCATTGACTTGTCCAGAGACTGTTTTTTATGACCAAGGGAATTACCATCATTCCCCACCTACAGGTTATCTCATTTAGCGCTCACAGTTGTGGCTTTTTTTGACTGCTTTTTACCCCTTTCCCCACTACTCTGGTGGGGTTATTTCCACATAGCTGCTTCCTGAGTCTGTGTCATACATTGTTCTTCCAGGGCTCCTGTACCTTAACCACTGAGCGCCAGACTTGTGTTTGTTGCGTTTTAATCATCTGCCCATTCTCCATTCATAGATCACGTCATTTATAGAAGCCAATGCACAGCTTTCATGAATGGAGGAGGTGGGTGGAAAGGATGGGCATAGTATTATTGATGAGTGCCTGTCACAGCTACCTCAGGTCTACTAATCCCTGCTGCATCAAATAATTAAAGTGGTGGGGGTAGGAATGGGGAATCGATGGAGGAGAGTTTCAACAAATAGAGGAGACATCAGCACAAGGACACATCCTACTTGCTGTAACTAAAGGCACTTGTGCTGATTTTTTTACCAAACTTAGAGCAGTCCCAAAAACGCACTTCACCTCTGGAGCCAGGCATGAGTTAGGTGTAGAAGTCGGTGCTGCAGCTGGGGTGCTGATCATCAGCAAGCATTACTAATCCAAGATATGAAGACATGAACCTGACATAAACGTAAGCTTTAGGAGTGAAATACATGTAGCGCTGCCCCCTTGGGGGTCGCAAGATAAGTCAATCCCCCTCTGGTTTCCCTGACCCTGGGAGTCCTCCGCCACCCCTGACACACTGGGTTCACTCATAATGCAAGTTCCCCTTTTTTTTTTGATCAAGAAAACAAGTTTATTAAAATGTTCAATTGTTACATATGCACATTCAATTGTCCGATTTCGGATCATCAATAAATCAATTTTTACCAAAGTCTAGTTACAATTCCAGTTGTCATTTTGGTTACAGTCAAGAGCATTTTACAGTGCAGCAGAGCCACATCATCTAGTTATTTGTTATAAGAAATCCACCTATGTCCTTCATTCACATGCAATCACCATTAACATTTTAATGTCGTTTATTCTAACATGGGTATACTAAATCGCCCACTGCGGGTCAGCCCTTCCCGGGGCCGACTCACCCCCCCGACTGGTCATGCTCAGCATGTGTTAGGCGTAGAGATCCATCTGTCCCATATTTTTTCGTATTTCTGAGGGCATCCTCTGTGGGAGTATATCAGTTTTTTATGTGGTAGTACCATATTGACCTCCCTGATCCAGTCCTGCAAGGTTGGTGCAATTGCTCGCATCCATTGTTTTGCTATGGTTTTCCTGGCCGTGAATAGTGTTTCCCTAAGGAATGTTGTGGTGTATTTGTCAAAACTGCCATCTGGCAGCTGACCAAGTATACATAGTTTTGGGTCCAGGGCCACTGGGGTACCCATATCGTCGTGTAGGAATTTAATGATCTGGATCCAGTATGCCTGCATCTGAGGACAGGACCATATGAGGTGGTAAAACGTGCCCGGGGTCATCTGGCATAGTGGACACAGTGGGCTCTTATGCGATTGAAACTTTGCCAGCCGCTTAGGTGTAATGTATGCCCTGTGCAGTATGTATAGCTGGGTCAATCGATCAGGCGCTCTAGGGGATACCAGCTTAACTCCCTCCAGGGCGTCGTCCCAGTCCTCGTCCGTCAGTTGACCCACATCTCCCTCCCATTTCATTTTCGTGGTATATGCTGTCTCTGCGACTCCTTTTGCCCTTATGGTCTGGTATAGTGTAGATGTCAATTTGGAGGGTTCATTCCCCAGAATCGTCTGGATCGGATCCAGTTCCACCAATTCAGGGCACCCCGCCGCAAATTGCGCGGTCAGGGCATGCCTTAACTGGAGGAACCTGAAGAGCATATAATTGGGTAGGCAAAATTCCTCTTTCAGTCTTTGGAATGGTTTTGGACCCTGTGAGGTCATGACTTGGGACAGGTATAAGACCCCCCTTTCTATCCAAAGTTGAGGGTCTGGAATGGTGAGGAGTTCTGGCATATCCTCGTTGTACCACAGGGGCGTGTATTTGTGAAATATCAATGAGGTCAGTTTTCTCATGACCTGACTCCACACGTACCTTTGGTGTGAGGCCATGTCCTGAATACGTTTAAGGGGCGGGAGGTGGGTCACATTACGCAGGATGACCTGTAGGGGGGTATGTGCAGGGGAATCGGGCGCCCTGCTGAGGAGAGCCTGATGTCTGGGGAGATCCGCTTTCTGATAGTGATAGAAATGGGATGTCTGGGAGGCCAGGTAGTAGTCTCTTATATCAGGGAGCCCCAGACCGCCCATAGTAGTGGGATTCTTCAAAACATGCCAGGGGAGTCTATGCCTAGCCGGTCCCCATATGAATGATCGTAAGATGGCATCTACTGTTTTGAAAAATTTCACGGGGATGGGCAGTGGGGCATGCCACATTACATATAGTAATTTTGGTAGTAGTATCATTTTGATAAGATTAATTCGTCCAGTTACTCCAAGGGGTAGCTTTGCCCAAGATTGTGTTTTTGTTTTGATCAGCGAGTAAAGGGGTTCAATATTGTGAAGATTATACTCATTCAGCTGTCTTGTTACTATTACACCTAAGTATTTTATTGCTGAGACCCTGGCCAATGGTATGGGGGGGGTCAGTCCTGGGTGTGGGAAACTGGTCGATGGGTAGAATTTGGGACTTGTCCCAGTTTATCTTGAGGCCCGAGTACTTCCCCATCACCTCTATAACGGAAAGTGCCTCCACCAGGGAGCGCTGCGAATCAGACAAGTATAGTATCATGTCGTCTGCATACAGGCCTATCTTCTCTTCCAAACCTCCCATCTGTAGCCCCTTAATGTTTTCATTAGCTCTGATGGCCAGTGCCAGCGGCTCTGCAGCTAGTGCATATAGCAGGGGGGATAATGGGCATCCCTGCCTGGTGCCTCTACCCAGGGGAAAACTGTCTGATAGCCACCCATTTACTAGTACTCTGGCTTTTGGGGTTTGATATAGCAGTTGGACCCATTTAATAAAGACTGGACCAATCCCGAATCTTCTCAGGCTCTCCCACAGGAACACCCACTCCACGGAGTCAAATGCTTTGGCGGCATCTAATGACACCACTATTCTAGATCCAATGTTGTCATGCCTGGCCTGTATATTCATAAATAATCTTCTAATATTGAAAGCCGTGTTTTTCCCTGGCATGAACCCCGTTTGGTCTGGGTGTATCAGTGTCATTATTACTTGGTTTAGCCGGGTCGCCAGTATTTTAGCAAGGATTTTAATGTCAACCTGGAGTAGGGATATCGGTCTATATGAATCCGGGGTGTGAGGGTCCTTCCCTGGTTTGGGGATCACTACAATTTTGGCCTCCTGCATAGACTTCGGTACCGACTCAGTGTTAAAGATATGCTGGTAGAGAGCCAGCAGTTTGTCAACCAGCACATCCGCATAAGTAGCGTAGAATTCCAAGGGCAATCCATCCATCCCGGGAGCCTTGGATGCAGCTAGTTGAGAAATTGCCTTGGAGACCTCATCTGCAGTTATTTGGGCGTCTAACATTTTAGCTTGGTCCCTGTCCAGTTGGGGGAAGTGGAGACTCCGGAGGTATTCCTCCACTTGGAGTGGGGTGTGGGTATTCTGGGAAGTGTACAGTGTGGCGTAGTAAAGCCGGAATTCCTCCGCTACTTGCTGAGGTTCCGTGACCGTTTCTCCAGTGATCTTGGTCAGGGAGACCACCACTGGCGGTTTATGGTCCAGGTGTGCGAGGTAGGCTAGTAGCTTTCCGGCTTTTTCTCCATGCTCAAATATTGTTTGTTTAGTAAAAAATAAGTGCTGTTTAGCCTTGTCTATGTGTAGCTGTGCTACTGCCCGCGCGTGTAGTCTAAGATTGGCACTATTTTGGCTAGTAGGGTCTCGCAGAAAAGTATTTTCTAGTTGTGTGAGATGCTCAGAGGCCTGTTGGAGAATAAGCTTAGAGTTGAATTTAATTCTGTTAATTCTGGCTGTCAATAATCCTTTCACGTGGAGTTTAAATGATTCCCACACATTGCCCATAGAGGCACTACCCTGGTTGTTGGTGAGGAAGAGTTTGAATTCTCCAGGTATATCTATCTGTTGCGTCAATTGCGTCAGCCAGAATGGGTTTAGTCTCCAGGTACCACCCTGGGCATTGTCAATCAGTCGGAGGGTCACCCAGTATGGTGCATGGTCTGACAGATGTCTGGGCGCGAATCCCACCGCATCTAACTTTGGTAATAGCGTCTGAGTTAAGAAGATCATGTCTATCCTAGACATAGTGTGGTGAGTCGTCGAGTGACATGAATACATCCTGGTATCTGGGTGTTTGTGGCGCCAGGTATCTATCAGGGCAAAATCTGTCATCAGTCTACCGAACCTGGTGAGATTAAGGGATAGTCCGTCCCCACCGGTTGTAGTTATTCTGTCCAAACCGGGTACCATGACCATGTTGAAGTCCCCCATCCATATTGCCGGAGTCTGCGGGTACCGCGCAATGAACGCCAGTCCCTCCCGAATAACAGACGAGCAGTATGGAGGGGGGATGTAGCATGCCATAATCACCACGGGATTGCCTTTTATAGAGGCATACAAGAACACATATTGACCCTGCGGATCTGTTTTCAACTCCAACAACTCAAACGGGACTGTCTTTAGTATCAAAATAGACACCCCTCTAGCGTATTGGGAAAAGGTCGAGTGGAATGCCCAGCCCACCCAGGGGCGCCTTAGTGCCATTTGCAGTGACCCCGTTATATGGGTTTCAACTAAGGCAGCTACCCCTGCTCCCTGGGCTTTGAGATATGATAGTACTGCTGTTCTCTTAATTCGATTCCTCATGCCCCTGACGTTCCAGGTAAGAAACTTTATGGTGGCCATCCTAGCATATCAAGATGATCTCGTCCCGTGTTAACTGGTGTTGTACAGACCCGCAGGGTTCTATTCTCATTACATACCCAGATAAAGTGCATTATCATATACATCCGATACCCTCGCCTAACAACATTTGTAGACCTTGGACAAAAATATGTTATGTGCATTAGACTGTTTACCTCCATCAGCAATCCGGAATTGTAAAACTTATCATTTCCCTCCCACCCCGCCCGGCATCCCCCCAACCTGATGCGGGCTTCAGTCCCAGAACAGAAAAAACAAAAAACAAAGAAACAGTCTTCCAGCTCAGATTGTGAGCTGGAGGCGCAATACTTGAAAACATGCCATCTTTTCCAGCCAGTTTGATTTGCATCTCCTCTAAGGAGATACGGTTGAGCGTAGCCCAGGCTTGTGCTGCAGAGATAGCAACTTCGATTAAAGTTAGAAAATAACAAGTTTCCCCCATCTAGTGGAGCGACTGTTCCTCTGGGGTGATGATTGCACACGTGAGCCTGTTTTGGCAGGGACCCCCATTAACGTATTCACAGCTGAATTGTCCAGTGCCGATTCATCCTCTGAGAGTTGAAACAGGTTGTCGTCATGGCTGCAACAAGCAGCGGGGTCAGCTGCATTCCCTCTCTCCACGGGGGAGAAGGTTGCGGTCTCTGTTGTAGTCAGTGGGGGCATATATTCAGCGGATAAGGTCATAGCGGTGTATTTGGGTCAAGTAATAAGCCGTTGTATAGCTGCACCTGTGATCAGCAGTGCGTCTGTCAAGTACATATAGAACAGCCGTGCTATCAAAGTCATAGTGTATGATGTATTACTCACATAAGGGTGCTTTGTCTTGCAGTCCGTTTTTCCTCCTTGCCACCATTAAAGCTTTCATGCTCTGTTCTCCCTTCTGTCTAGCCAGTCGGTCGCCGCTTCCGAGGTGTCAAAAAATTGTGCTCGGCCGTCTATCTCCACCCTCAGGCGCGCCGGGTAGAGCATTGCATATTTAAGGTGTTGGGCCCTCAGCCTCCTCTTCACCTCCTGGAACTTTGTGCGCTGTTTCTGAACCTCATTGGAAAAGTCTGGAAAGGCCGCTACTTGTACGTTATGGTACTGTATGTTACCTTGCTCCCTCATCAGCCTCAGGATTTTGTCTCTGTCCTTAAAGTTCAGGAACTTCGCTATGAAGGTCCGCGAGGGAGCCCCTTGCGGTGGCGGTTTGAACGGGATGCGATGTGCTCTCTCGACTGCAAACATGGCCGAGAAGGCGTCTCTCCCAAATGTTTTAATGAGGAGGTCCTCCAGGAACCCGGCAGGGTCCGCACCTTCTGCTGCCTCTGGCAACCTATGAACCGGAGGTTACACCTTCGGAGGCGATTCTCCATGTCGTCTTGCTTAGCGGTGACG
>BLSH010334896.1:26068-60513 GCA_018402905.1 Glandirana rugosa
GATTTGGCCGTGATTGCTGTCGTTTAACCGACGCGTTATGTAGGTCCTGCCACCCCCCTTTACAGAGGCTGGTTTCGCCGCTTTCTGCGCCGGTCGTTCGAACGCTTTAAGGCTCGTGGACTGTTCCGTCACGTCCGGCTTCTACCGCGGCCGCCCTTAGCGGTGACGGCTTGTAACTGTCGTTGGAGATCGTCTGCCACGTGTTGCAGCGGGTGTAATAAATCTTCTGCTGCCGATATCCTTGTTTCTGCCTCTGTGACCCGTTCTTTGAGAGCGGACATGTCTTGACGGAGGAGAGATATGTCAATTTTCACCTCGTCCAGCTTGGTAGTGAGGGTGCCCTGGCACTGAGCGATCGCCTCCAGCACTCTCAGTTCCGAGGCTGTCTGCTCCATGTCCAGCATGCCGCCGGCGCCATCTTCGGCCTGCACTGCCTTGTCAGGTGCTCGGAATTTCGCAAGCTTGCTGGCCGCGTCTTTCGCCGCTTTGGTCGGAGACATTTCCCCCCACCGTCCTGGATGTATTGCGCAGCCAATTTGCTGTCGTTAGTGCCGGTTTAGTCGCAGGATATGCGGGTCAGGATTGTGTGGGTCCCGGAGCTCACTCGGCACACGTCCGCTCACATCTCGGCCCAGGCCACGCCCTAATGCTAGTTCCCCTTTAAGTAAGACACAGTGAAAAATTACACAAGGTTGAGAAAATCAACAATGTTTACTCAAGGTATATAGTTCAAGTTCAACAGGGTGCATAAAATAGGTCTTGTTACAGTATGAAGGTTAAACACCAGTGAATAACAAGGTATGTTTCTTATAGCTTTATAGATTCAATGTGTAAGTGTATAAACAGGTCAATATACTGTGCATGAGAGTGGGGCACAGGAGAGCAGGGGAATGACTACTGAAATGTCAAACCACTCTCTACTGCTCACTCCCCTGACAGCAGCAAATAGTAGATGAACAAGTATAAAACCAGTAAATAGTAGATGAACAGGTACAACACCAGAATTACAATTGCAGCTATATTCAGCCTGTTCTAAGGCAGAGAGTTCTTAGGCGAATGCAATTTATAAAATACTCTGGCAAAATAGTAAATGCTCACTAAGTGGGCGGAAAGAAACAGATGAAGAGCAGTTGTAGTTCAATGTTCCTTGCTTGACATTGACAGTTAAGAAGATATTCAGCTAGCTTTGTGGTTTAAATAGTATATACCAATCAAATTCTGGTGCAACAAAATAGATTTCCAGGAAGTGTACTGTATTTGTATAAAGCACTCTTTCTGCAGCAAGACAAAGGAAGCTTCACAGTGATGACTGACTAAACTGTGGGACTATAAATCACAGCAATCCAGTTTAGGGTATAAATGCTTGTACTCCAGATCCATTTCCATTGTTAAGAACCAGGCCTTGACTACTAGTGAATGTGCAGAATCAGGTTATGTGTGCACAGTGTCTGTAAAAATGGGCTTTTGCCCACTCACCACACAGGACTAAAGGATGCAGATGATGTATCTGCTGCTGAGGACGATGATAACAAGGATGGAGATGATGATGTTGGTCACTCCAGCCCTCTGGCTCCTAGGATCGGCCTCCACCATGGTTCTCCCAGATCTATCCTCTAAGTGGGATGTAGGGATCAGGAACAGGTCCCACTTTGTGCAGGGCAGGTCTTTCAGGCTGCTCACTGAAGTCCTGCAGGATCTCTGAATCACTCAGTGTGGAAGTAGGCCCCGATTCAGCCACGTTTAACACAGGGTTCCTGCTTGCCAATCTGTGCGAGAGACTGTGCTAGGCCCCAGTCTCTGCTTAAATTGAGAGGCACCTCTTCTCCCAGGAATGCTTCTCTGCTGCACAGCCTAATGAAAAATGTAGTTCTACTGCAGTACAACCAAAGGGCGAATCCTCACAAGCAAACTACAATCCCCAGAGTGAATTTCTCTTTCCACAGTTAGAGTCACAGAACAGTAAACTGGCACTAGGGGAAACCGCTGCCTCAAACCTGAAGGCAGAAACATCTCTGTTGCCGGGAGTGTGCATACCCAGCTCCTGGCTACATACAAAAGTGCCTTGTTTTATAGAACTGAACTTTGGAGGAAGAATACAGCATTCCCAGATAGCAAGCAATTGTGCTGCAAGTTTGAAAATGACTTGCATTCTATGCATTAAGGTGAAAAACCTCCTTTAGTGTAGCAGCCCCCCAGAGCCCCCCTTTCACGTTTTTTATTTCCAGCGAGTCCACCTGTTCCAGCCGGTGTCTCGGGTCCTGATTGGATAGATTGATAGCAATGCTATCAATCAAATTCAATGATGCGGGAGCCGGGTCCTGCTGTCTGTGTCAATGGACGCAGCAGCAAGACTTGGGAGTGCGCCCGCATGGGTGTCCCCAGGGAAGAGCTTCCCCGTGGAGGCACTCGATGTGGAGGAAGCCTAGAAGAGGAGGATCGGGGCCACTCTGTGCAAAACCCTTGCGTAGAGGAGGTAAGTATAACATGTTTGTTATTTAAAAAACAAAAAACAAAACTTTACAATCACTTTAAGTGTATATTTTTTGGTTTGTGTGAAAGTTGTAGCATCTAGAAAACTATGGTATATAAACTGGGATTTTTATTTATTTATTTTTTATACTAGCAATGGCGGTGATCAGCAGCTTATAGTGGGACTGTGATAGTGTGGCAGGCAATTTGACACTAGTTGATGCTGGCTGGAGGTGGTACACTAACTGACACTGTCATCAATAGTGGCACTAATACAGTGATCAGTGCTAATACTATACACTGTCACTGTGCTAATGACACTGGCTGGGACGGGGTTAACATCTAGGGACGATCAAGGGGTTAACTGTGTCTCTAACAATGTGTAATGTGTGTTACATGTGCTGCTTTTACTAAGCGAACTTGTTGTTTTTTTTCCATGCTTTGTAGGGAATTAAAAAACAGCAAAATCACCTGTTGTCACGTACCTGGTGGTGGAGTCTGGTTTATGCAGTGGGCAACCTCTCTTACGACCCTGATTCGGGAACCCCTGGTAGAGAAAATAGGAGGCTCGGGAGTGAAGGGAGGCACGAGGGTTGGACTGGGTCACTGGTGGTGATGTGCAGGTCCTTTGATGAGTTCATGCAACAGAGGCGTAGTGGTGCAGGCCAGGTCGGTAGCAGGCTGGAGGTGCGGTACAGAAGGGGCAGGCAGGAGAATAGTCGGGCACAGGCAGAGTTCGTTAACAGGTGGGCGGCAAGGTACAAAGGAGCAGGCAGAAGAGTGTTCGTGGAAGTCGGGGTCAGTGCAGACGGAGATCAACAGCAGGGCCACAGGAACAGACAATCAGATAGCAGGTTGCTTCAGGAATACACAAATGCTGTAGAATGGACAGCCTTGGTTGCAGGGTGCTGTCCGCTTAAATGGGCCGTTTTGGTGCCAATGCCGGCGCATACAGGTGCGCACATGCGCACGGGCGCGCACACACGCTACTCGCACCCACACATGACCTTCCAGCGGTTGTTTCCTAATGTTGCCCCCCCCCCCACGGGGCAGCCTCTGGATGCCCAAACGGGCCCTCAGTTCTGGGTGTCTCTTCCAAAATGCTTCAATAAGTTCCTTGGCGTGGATGTTGTCCTCGGGTTCCCAAGAGTTTTCCTCGGGGCTGTACCCTTTCCACTTGACTAAGAATTGGGTTGAGCCTCCCCTCTTCCTGCAGGCAAGAATAGCTTCTAGCTCAAACTCCTTCTCTTCATCCACAAGAACTGGTCCTGGTAGAGCCATCCTCCGTCCCGGAAAGGGATCCTGGGTCACCGGTTTCAGTAGCATGACATGGAACACCAGGTGAAAACGCATAGATGGAGGAAGGGTCAGCCACCTTATTGATTCTCCTTTTTATGGGAAAAGGTCCAATGAACCTTGGTCCCAGTTTTTTGGAGGGGCAAGAGAGCTTTAGGTTTTTGGTTGCCAGCCAAACTCGGTCACCTGGTTGTAGATCCAATTCCCCTTGTTTCCCGGAGTCCGGGATAGTGTCTCCTGTAGGAGTCTGTTATTCCTTTCCAAGAATTATGTGATGTTTTGCGCCACGGGTACTGTACTTTCCGGAATCACACTGGGTAGAAATGTAGGATGGTAGTTGAGATTCGCCCAAAACAGAGATTGTTTAGTGGCTGAATGCACCGTATTTTTGTAGGCAAATTCGGTTACTGGCAACAGTGAGACCCAATCATCTTGAGAGAAAGAGGAGCAACTGCGGAGGTACTGTTCCAGGGTTTGGTTAGTCCTCTCCATCTGGCCATTCGTCCAAGGGTGATAGGCGGATGAGAATGCCAGTTCAATCCCTAAGGCCAAGCATAAAGCCTTCCAGACTCGCAACGTTAATTGCACTCCATGATCGGAAACTATATTGGCAGGGATTCCATGAAGACGGACAATTTCCTTGATAAAGGTCTCGGCTGTTTCCGTTGCAGACGGAATGCCTTTCATAGGTATGAAATGCGCCATTTTGGTGAGGCGGTCCACGACCACGAAGATGGAGTTAAATCCAGCAGAAGGCAGTAGGTCATCCTGAGACAACAAGAAGCAGTCGGATGTACAGATGTGCAGTTGGAATCTAGAAAAGAAGAGTGCCCATCATGCCTGACGGGGTTTCAGCCTTTTTGCAGTCCGCAAGTACTCAACTTGTGGTCTGTAAAGACCAGGACAGGGTCCCTCCAGCAAGTACCGCTACTCCTCCAAGGCGGACTTGATTGCCAGCAGCTCTCGATACCCAACATCATAGTTGGTCTCTGGTGGCGTGAGCTTCCGGGAGAAAAAGGCAATGGGGTGAAAAGAAGCCCTGGGGCCTCGTCTCTGGGAAAGAAACTCATCCTGAGGCATCTACCCCTAGGATGTAGGACAGGACTGGATCCAGGTGCTTCAGGACAGGAGCGGAGGTGAAAAACCTTTTTAGTGTCAGGAAGGCCATTTGAGCCCCAGGGGACCACTGGAAGCGGGAGTTCTGTTTCATAAGCTGAGTGATTGGGGCAATCACAATGGAGAACCCCTTAATAAACTTCCTATAGAAGTTAGTGAAGCCTACGAAACGCTGGACCCCTTTTTTGTCTACAGGTGCGGCCAATCCAGGATGGCAGAGACTTTTTGCGGATCCATAGTGACTCCCGCAACAGAAATGACGAGGCACAAAAAGGTGATACTGGAGCGTTCAAACACACACTTTTTGGCTTTTTCATAAAGTCTGTGTTGCTGTAAACGTACCAAGAAGCACTTGACGTGCCTGCGGTGGTCCTCCAGGGTTGACAAGAAGATGTGAATGACATCGAGGTCAATTATAACAAATTGATCTAGGTAATCTCTGAAAGCGTCATTTACCAGGTGCTGGAAGGTGGCCAGCGCGTTGCAGAGCCCAAAGGACATTACCAAATACTCATAGTGGCCGAATCTTGTTCTGAAGTCCGTTTTCCTTTCGTCACCCTCTCGGATGCGAATGAGGTTATGTGCCCCACGGAGATCCAGCTTGGTGAAGATGGTAGCAGCGCCCAGTCGCTGGAACAGTTCAGGCACCGAGGGTAAGGGGTAGTGTTTTTTTATCGTAATTTTGTTGAGGTCACAATAGTCTATACATGGCCCTGAGGGACTGATTCTTTTTCTTAACAAAAAACATTCCTGCCCCGGCAGGGGACATGGAAGGCCGGATGAACCCCTTCTTCAGATTATCATCCAGATGGGCATTGAGGGCCTGGCAATAGCTCAATGGGGCAGTCATAGGCCCTGTGGGGAGGTAGCTTGTCTGCCCCTTCTTGCTAAACACATCTAAAAAGTCATGATATGCCGAAGGGACTGCATTACGGGTTTCCTGGTCAGGGTCAGGATCCAGACAGGAGGATGTGAATTGAATGTCACCTGTAGACCAATTAATGTTGGGGCAGTGTGCCCGCAGCCATGGCAGGTCAAGAATGATGGGGAAAAGCGGGGATACAATGGCGTCTAATAGCAGATATTCTGAATGACCAGTGACAGTCTTGGCAAGGAGGGGAATGGTCTCATGGGTAACTGTACCCGATTAAATGGTAGATCCGTCGGCCAGGCGGATGACCATCTGGTGGGCCTTGGGTCTGAGGGGGATTTGGTGTTGGGCTGCAAAGGACAAGTCCACAAAACAACTGCAGGCGCCTGAGTCCAGAATGGCTGGGACTTGGATACTCTCACGGGGGAGTTGCAAGGAAATGGAGAGCACAGATGCATTGCCTTATCAGGCAGGGCAGGACTACTCCCTCGGGGGAGGTGGAGCTCTTGACTGGGCAAGACCTGACAAGATGTCCCGAACCTCCACAATACAGGCACAAGTTATGGGATAGACGTCTGTGTCTCGCTTCGGGTGTGAGTGATGGGCGTGGGTGCCCAATATGCTTAAGCTCCAGCTGGTCTACAGGAGAGGAGGAGGAGACCATTGGACAAACTGGGTCTGAGCAACTAGGCATGCAGGGCTTGGTCCAGCTAGGTTGTGTGACTTCTGCAGACCTTTCGGCCCAGCATTCCCGCAGGCAGCGGTCTACATGGATGGCCAGGTTAATCAGGGTTTCAAAGGATTTGGGCGTCCCCACTCGGGCCAGTTCATCTTTAAGTGGCTTGGATAGACTCAGCCCGAAATTATAGCGGAGGGCTGAGTCATTCCAGGTCGTGTCAGCACTCCAGTGCCAGAACTCCGCAACATAATCTTTTGCCGTGCAGCGACCCTGCTGGAGTGCATGGAGAGCTGCTTCTGTGGTTGCGGCCTGGTGTGGATCCTCAGAAGAAAAGGTTCAGGTCAGGCGTTTCAGGGGCTTTCTGTTCCAGTAGTTGGTGGGCCCAAGCCTGGGGTTCATTTAACAAGAGGGATATCACCAGCCCCACTTTTGTGGCTTCTGAGGAGAAAGTGTGGGGTTGCAGTGTAAAATATAGTTCACAGGCACTGTGAAACGCCCGAAACTTCTTACGATCCCCTGTGGACCGCTTGGGTAATGGCACCTCAGGTTCAGTGGGCAAGGTGATGATGGCACGGCCCGCAAACTGGGCGGGACTTGGTGCAGCCGACATGGAAAGCTCCTGAACTCTGCTTTCCATTCGGGTGTACCCCTCTTGCAAGTCCTTCGGACTTGGACATGGCTGTCTGTTGCTGTCACGTACCTGGTGGTGGAGTCTGGCTTATGCACTGGGCAACCTCTCTTACGACCCTGATTTGAGAACCCCTGGTAGAGTAAACAGGAGGTTTGGGAGTGCAGGGAGGCATGAGGGTTGGACTGGGTCACTGGTGGTGATGTGCAGGTCCTTTGATGAGCTCATGCAACAGAGGCGTAGTGGTGCAGGATGGGTCGGTAGTGGGCTGGCGGTGCGGTACAGAAGGGGCAGGCAGGAGAATAATTGGGCACAGGCAGAGTTCATTAACAGGTGGACGGCAAGGTACAAGGGAGCAGGCAGAAGAGTGGTCGTGGAAGCCGGGGTCAGTGCAGACGGAGATCAACAGCAGGGTCAAGACAAGCCGGGTCACAGGAACAGACAATCAGATAGCAGGTCACTTCAGGAACACACAAACGCTGTAGAATGGACAGCACTGGTTGCAGGGTGCTAACCGCTTAAGTGGGCCGCACAGGCGCGCGCGCACACGCTACGCGAGCCCACGCTTAGGCTTCCAGACCCATCAGAGCAGCGATTGTTTCCTAAGCACTGTCAATGTACAGAGCTCTGTGTTGTTTACAACACAGAGCTCTCTTCCATGAATGATGGAGCCAATCAGCGGGTCCTGGCGATCAATCATTGGTTAGGACTCGCTGATCGGCTTGTGTAACAAATCACAGCACAGCCGGGATGGCGGACACATGCATGTGCACATTCCTTACCCAGAAGCGCTGATCATGACCAGATACATGATCCAACGTACCGTGCCTGCCCTGCCGCAGTAGATGTAAGTGGAGTGGTCCGCAAGTGGTTAAATGGTAGAATGGAATAGTCCATAAATTCTCCCAATCATTATCCAGGGTGGGGAGGCCCAGAGCCCATTTTAACCTTCACTTTTTTGAGGCCCTGTGAAAAGGATTGCTGTAGTGCTTTATATAGATTTGAGTGAGCCTTGGATAAGGACTCATTCCTCAAGAGAGATTCCATATATATTGTCACCAAACTGAAAGAGGCTTGAGGAAACTGAACCATGCAAATATGACATAAGTGAATATAGTGGAATAAGGAATTATTTGGCAGGGAATACGTCAAGACATCAGTGAAAGTTTACCGTCCAAAAACAAATCCCCCAAAAACCTAATCCCGCTTGATGCCCATATGGCCGGCTCCAGAATTTAGAAAAGATGCTGGAGAGTTGGATTGATTGTTTCAGAGAGGACTAAATGGGTACCAGTAATTGGTATCGGCTAAGGGAAGGACTTTGCATCACCCTGTAATGGTGGAGTGCATAGTTGGAGTAAGGGGGTAGAGGGCTTGGTAACTCCTAAAAATGAGTAATTGGAGTGCCTCATAAAAGTCCAGGATCACTCCCTTCATCACCACCCACTCATTATCCATGTTTGTCACAAGCCAGTTATGTGCGTGAATGAACTTCCCTGCCAAAAAAAAAAAAAAAAATGAAAAAGAATGGAAGCACCAAGCCCCACAAGGCTAGAGGAAGCCTTAGGGTAGCTAAACTAAGATGGGGAGCCCTATTATTCCACATAAAGAAGGTTTAGTAAAGTTATGTGAAAAAAATGGAACAGTGTGATGTGCATGAATCAGTGCACCAACACTTTGTCTTATAGCGCATACCTACCTGTGCAGGTCTGGGACAAGGGGTGGGCAGATGGGACAAGGGGTGGGCAGATGGGACAACTGCCCTGGGTGCAGCGTGTATTGTAGGGATGGGGGGCGCCGCAAGTTCCTTCTACTATAAGGTTGACAGGAGTAGTGATAGCGGCATCTCTACTTCTGTCAGCCAGCCCTGGAAGTGGTAAGGAGAGGAAGAGAGAGCTGAGAGGAGGTGCGGGCTGTGCTCTCTCTCCCCCTCCTCCTCATACGTTCACACCTAATGGGTGCAATTTGGCATTTTTGCCCTGAGCACTGGATGATCTTGTTCCTGTATTGCTGCTGTGAACACGTATTTGAAAATATCAGGACTGTCCCACAGATATACGTAGGTGACCTTGGGAGAGTGCCGAGTCATATATTTGATGAATAGGAGGTAGCAAGGAAGATTTGTGCATGATGCAAGGTGAGAGGGGCAAAAAATAGGATAATTCTTTGGATTTTTGGGTGAACTGATGTCCCTATAACATGCATGTGTTAAAATCTTTAGAAAAAAGAAAACATGATTTTTTTGCAGTTAAAAACAGATATCACATGGTAATTTGCATGCTGCATGAACTACGCTTTAGTGAATTGACCCTTTAATTAGAAATGCAGCATTTTCAGTGTATCCAATGTTGCCACGCTTATTGTAAATTAATCCACAGGAATGCTGTTGAATGAGCGAGCTGGTGAATTACACGCCATAAAGATAATACGTGCGCACCTCAGCAGAGCAATCCTCGCACTCATGCTTTTCCATGGTAAGCTCTCTGGCCCTGTCACACGGTTGAAAAAGTGCCCATTCACCTTAAGTGGTAGGACCATGGCGCTAATCCTGACAACACGCTGATGAAGGCTTTCAGCAGTGTACCGTGGTAATTATCAGACGCAGCTCTGAGAATGAAAACTTGTTCTTTGCCAGAACTCGACAAAGTAACAGATTTGCTTGATAGCAGATGCTACTAGAAACCTGCCACTCACTTCTCTGCTGCAACCATCCAAAAATTCCCAGGCCTATTTCAGTTTTCCCTACACACCAATGCTCAGGCCTGATTATTGATTGACAGCCTGACTTGGGAAAGCGTTGTCATATCCTCCCACATATTCAGAATTATTGAGTATTTGTTGAGCTGCAGCAATAGATCAGCCTAACAGGAAGTGTGGGGAAGGTAAACATACAATTATAACTCATGGAAAAACTTTTTAATTATTTAAAAATTATTTTTTTTAATTTTTTTTAGTTTTGGATAGAGTGGTGAGGGATTAGAACACCTGTCAGGTTTTTATTGCTGTCTTTGTCCATGTCAGTGGGATCCACCCACTCTTTTGGTCCTTTTTACCGTTGTTGTGAAAGTGAAAGAAAACCCAACATTTTCAGTGGTCACCAGAACAGGAAGAGGGGAAATCTTTTACTTTTGAGGGATTTCCTCTCACTTCCTGTTGTGGCTACTGGACAGGAAGTGAAGGAAAATCTCCCCAAATGAGACACAAATGGGAAAATAGAACAAAATACAGGGGTTATAACTTATAACCTTTCCTTACTCTATTCTAAATTTAAAAAAAACAAGTTTTACCTTCAGTTCTATTTTAAAGGATAAGTTCACTTGCTTTTATTATTTTTTGTTGCAGTAGCCTGGAAAGCATTGCATTAGCGATCAGCAGATCGCTGATGCCATGCAGGTCTCCTGCACACTGTTAGTGTATTGGCTTACCTGTATACCTGTACAAGCAAGCAGACACTCCCTGACAGGAAGACTCAATGAACTACCGCAGTGCTCCACACTGCTTTCAAATAGTGGCAGCTAGTACAGGGAACCTCTCCCTGCACTGCTGCCATGGGGTGGGGACAGCAGGCAGCAGCTGCAGCACTGGGAACATGTTACATGTTCCCAAAGGTGAACTTATCCTTTAACTCCTAACTGTGCCTGACATTGCCAGGCCTATTGGGTAGGTAGCCACAATGGGTGCTTCAGCACCAGTTGGGGAAAGGAAGGGATGCAAAAAAGACTGAACAGGCAAACTATACTGCCAATGTTTTTCACAGCTCATAGTCAATAGCAGACTATCCTCCTTCTTCCAGTTCAGAAAGGCCCCTTTCACACTGCTGGATCTGGTTTTTCTCAGCAGCTGATCCGTCCACTGACCCCTGGCTGAGAGGGGTGACCGGATAACAGGTTAGTGTCTGCTCCACTTATGCAGATTGAACACGGACACAGCCTGCTCTGACTAATGGGCATTTGGATGTAAACTGACTGACTGGCTGTTTACATCCGACCACCATCTGATCCAATCCAGCCAGACAGAGCGGAATGGATCTCCTTTTCATAGGTGTGTGCAGGGGGTGTGCCTGGGCACACCCTAATCACCCTGTGCAGTACAGGTTTCCCCAAAGTCCACTGCACTACTGATACCATCCACTGTTCTATTGACTGACACCTTGCACTGTCCTACTGACACCATCCACTGCCCTACTGACACCATCCACTGCTCTACTGACACCGTCCTTGTTTTAAAATTTTTGTTTACTTTTATTTATGAGAGTGTTTGTGTCTGTGAATATGAACAGTTTTCAAATTCGAATAGTTTTCCAATTTCCAAGGAGAATGGGGTGGAGTGGAAAGTGGAGGAATAGAATGGAAATAGAATACAATAGAGGGGAATATAACAGAAAATGATATTCCTTTGTCTACTATTCTATTTTGTTTTCTTTGAAAATTGGAAAACTATTCAAATTCGAGGACTTTTCGAATTCGAATTTGAAAGGTACTCAAATTTGAAAACTTTCGAATTCGAATTTGAAATCTAATCGAAATCGAAAAGTATTCCAAAAATATTCAAAAATTATTGGTATTTTGTCCAAATTTTTTTTTAATATTATTTCAGATTAGTTTAAATTCGGTACTATTGTAATTCGGAAATTTGTCCAAATTTTAATAGAGAACAAAACGAACCGCACATGTCTATCCCAATTATTTCCATCTTTATCAACCACCTTCCTCAGCATTTGTTTTAATGTTTTGTTAAATCTTTCAACCAGCCCATCTGTTTGAGGGAGATACACTGAAGTACGTAATTGGGTCTCTTTAAGAAGTTTGCAAAGCTCTTTGGTTACTCTAGACATAAATGGGGTGCCCTGGTCAGTTAGTACTTCTTTAGGAACGCCCACACGACTGAAAACCTGAAATAGCTCTTTGGCAATGGTTTTGGCAGAGGTGTTTCAGAGAGGAATCACTTCTGGTTAACAGGTGGCATAGTCCAATAGTCCATTATCACCAAGATGTGCTGGTGCCCTCTAGCTGACTTCAGCAAGGGGCCAAACAAATCCATGGCGATCCTCTCAAAAGGGACCTCAATGATGGGCAGTAGTACCAAAGGACTGTGGAAATGTGGCATGGGTGCAGAAATCTGACACGCTGGACAGGCGGAACAGTGCATTTGGACTTCCTAAGTGATTCCAGGCCAATAGAACCTCTGGGTGATCCTGGGTCTTTTCAGCTCTTAAATGTCCCCCAAGAATGTGCCTATGGGTCAGTTCTAAGACCTGGTTGTGGTAAGGTTTGGGCACCACCAGTTGCTCAATGTTTTCTTCTACCCTCTGTGACACCCGGTGTAACAGGTCCCTTTCCATGATGAAGTATGGGAGGGCAATCTTGTCATCAGGGTTAACTACTTCCCCATCTATTTTCTCTACATTCTCCCGGGCCCTTAGTGATGTGGGGTCCTTCAATTGAATTGTCAGTGGCAAAACTTTCTCTGTGTACCTCTAGATCATCAAACACTAGAGGTCGCTGTTCCTCTTCTGAGGTTGCAGGTGCTTCCCTAGGCCCTGTTGTTTCCCCTAATACTGACTAGGGAAACTCAGGAGAATCCTCACATTTAGAGGATTGCTTAGTACAGTGGTTCTCAACTCCTGTCCTCGGGACCCACTAATAGGCTAGGTTTGCAGGCTAACTGAAATGCATCACAGGTGATATCATTTGCTGCTCAATGATTGCAGTATTCTAGTCTGCATCTCCCCAAGGTAAAACCTGGCCTGTTTGTGGGTCCCGAGGACAGGAGTTGAGAACGACTGACTTAGTAGAACCTTCAGGCTCTGAAGGACCACTTAATGGTGAATGTGGGCAATCCCAAAGCTCCCAGATTTTTGGGAAATCCCTTCCCACAATGGCGTCATGTGGTAGTTGGGGAACCAAGCGCACCTGGTGACACAGGTTACCGAGGGAGGTTTCAAAGGATACCATAGTCACTGGATACTCTTGAGTGTCCCCATGTACACAAATGGACCGCCATTTTCCTAGGGTGCAAGGTTTTTCCCACTACCAGTTCAGTTTTTACCAAGGTAACCAGGCTACGTGAATCCAACAATACAACAACATTTTTTACCATCTAAACACATTTTGCATAAAAGTTTCTCATTTCCCTTTACTGCAGTGCATGTAGTTGGAAATAGCGACTGCCGTCTTTCTGTAAGTAAGTCACAGTGCATTGGTTTATCAATAACTTGGCAAACTGACGCTACATGTCCCTCTTCAGAGCAACGGTAACAAATTAACTTTCTAGTCCCCTCCTGTGGGATTGGTCTTCCAGGCCACTCTTGCCAGACATTAAAAGCAGTCCAAAACATACCTTTAGTTCCCCCTTTTTCACTCTCTCCACCCCCATCCCTTGGTGCAATCTTACCCATAGCTGGGGATGGTCTGGTCTTGGGGTAGAAAGTCTGTGAGGGAAGATGTCAGATTCTCAGTCGTTAGGTACCTTTCCACAAGGTCTACAAGTTTGTCTGCTGTTTCCAGATCTTCATGGCTCACCCATTTCTGCAAGGTGGTAGGGAGAGACCTCAGAAATTTGTCAATGACCACCCGCTCCACAATTTATGGACCAGACAGAGTTTCTGGCTGAAGCCATTTCCTGGTCAAGTGGATAAGGTCTTACATTTGTGACAAGGGTGGCTTTCTCAGCCGATAACTTCAATTGTGCACACTCTGAGCACGGACAGCCAAGCTTGCCAAGACCATGAAACTGAGCTGCAGCACGGTGGTCAAGACCATACAGCGGTTTAACAGGATAGGTGCCACTCAGAACAGGCCTCGTCATGGTCGACCAAAGAAGTTGAGTGCACTTGCTCAGCGTCATGTCCAGAAGTTGTCTTTGGGAAATAGACGTATGAGTGCTGCCAGCATTGCTGCAGAGGTTGAAGGGGTGGGGGGCCAGCCTGTCAGTGCTCAGACCATACGCCGCACATTGCATCACATTGGTCTGCATGACTGTCGTATCAGAAGGAAGCCCCTTCTAAAGATGATGAACAAGAAAGCCTGCAAACAGTCTGCTGAAGACAAGCAGGCTAAGGACATGGATTACTGGAACCATGTCCTGTGGTCTGATGAGACCAAGATAAACTAATACAAAGACAAGTGTGTCTTGCCTAGCATGGTGGTGGGAGCTGCATGAGTGCTGCCGGCACTGGGGAGCTACAGCTCATTGAGGGAATCATGAATGGCAACATGTAATGTGACATACTGAAGCAGAGCATAATCCCCTCCCTTCAGAGACTGGGCCGCAGGGCAGTATTCCAACATAACAACCCCAAACACACCTCAAAGATGACCACTGCCTTGCTAAAGAAGTTGAGGGTAAAGGTGATGGACTGACCAAGCATGTCTCCAGACCTAAACCCAATTAAGCAACTGTGGGGTATCCCCTGGAGGAGTGGAAGAGGACTCCAGTGGCAACCTGTGAAGCTCTGGTGAACTCCATGCCCAAGAGGGTTAAGGCGGTGCTGGAAAATAATGGTGGCCACACAAAATATTGACACCTTGGGCCAAATTTGGGCATTTTCACTTAGGGGTGTACTCACTTTTCTTGCCAGCGATTTAGACATTAATGGCTGTGTGTTGAGTTATATTGAGGGGACAGCAAATGTACACTGTTATACAAGCTGTACACTCAATATTTTACATTGTAGCAAATTGTCATTTCATCAGTGTGTCACATTAAAAGATAGAATAAAATATTTACAAAAATGTGAGGGGTGTACTCACTTTTGTGAAATACTGTACCCCCCATCCTGGACACAACCCATAGATTTTCCTGGCTTCCTGTCACAATACACACACACATACACACACAGGAATGTGTGTTTGAGCTTAGGGGTGCACACATAGGTGTGCACAGCCTATTGCATTAGGATGTGCACCACAACACGCAAACAAACATGAGTATGTGTGCATATATGTCAGATGGGCAGAGATTGGTGTCAGTAGTTTATTTTTATTTTATTTATTTTTTTTACAAATTTGTTTTTTTAAATTATTTTTTACAATATTATATATATATATATTTTACAATTTCATTTAGGAGCCCTGCTGGGGGGGCTTTGGTGAAATATCAGGGATCTAAAGAGACCCCTGATGTCTCACTTTTGAGACAGAGGAAGGGACTGAGGACAGAGATCATCCTGTCCCTTTCTCTGCAGCCAGGTAGCAAGGTGAATATGCACAGTATAGGTAATTAGGGTGTGCCCAGGCACACCTGCTACCTTATGTGCGCACGCCTATGGGTGCACACCCTAACACAATAGGCTGTGCACACCTATGCCCCTTCTGTTTTTGCCAAAGGCTGGTAAATCACAAACAATGCTTACATCTGTTACACCTCATGGTTTTATCAAGCTCTTGAGGCCACAATTTGGATTTTTGGAAGCTGAGCACTCTGAGCATCAATGGCTGAGTTGGAGGACAACAGGAGTGGAATGCATTCCTGATCTTTCTTCCTACTGATTTCTCTGCTAGCTTGACTCATGGAACCATTGCGTACACAGGAGTTGATTTGGGGTTCTCTGAAGGAGTCACTGTGCTGTTCAGGATTTTCTTTCCTGGTCCCTGGTCCAGAGATGACCAACCTAAAACTGATCACAAGACTTACTGGCCTTGTTAAGAGATGCCAAAGGCTTGAAAAGAAAAAAAGATGATTAGCAGAGCAAAAGCAGTATAATATCACACAGCTGTAATGCAATGAAACCTTATGTATAGGTAATTATTATATGAACAGGTAACGTTATCAAAATAAAGGACACTAAAGTCCTTTTCTACCCTACTGACCAGTATCACTAAACCCTGTCCTGCCGGCGTTGGGGACTATAGTATTTTGTAATCACAAACTTGGGTGCTCCCAAAAAAAATGAATTGAAGGTAATCCCAGAAGGGGTAACACAGTCTTAATAAACAGATGACAGAGAAAGAAAACACTAAAGTAGTTTCGATGGCTACCTCTTTGAAGCCCATTTTGAGCTGCAGCAGCCCCAAAATTGTAGCTGTTGGGCTTCACAAAAACAAGATTTTTTCTTGCACACAACTGGATGATTGGAGACAGCACAAACTTCTTAATTTCTTTATTTACCAAGTGAAGTGACTTTTCTATTGGCAAATTTTCACAAGTAAATTAGGGGAAGCTGTGCTGATCTTAATCATCCAAATGCGTTTAGGCAAAAACTAAATTTTTAAAAATTTTGTTGCACGTGATTGGGTATGCTTAGCATAGTGAATTTTCACTTAGTTTTACCTCATTCTGAGAAAGTGAACTCTGTTCTAGTAAATCCGGGTCAGTCATTATTTATCAGGGAATATTGGAATGAGAGGGAATAAGTAGGGAAATACAAATGCTGGAAGGCTGACAAAATGCTTTGTGCAGTGAGGTCCATTTTGACTTGGTTGTCAAAGGACCTTATCCCGCAACAGATTCCTGCTTTTAAGCACGTCTACCTTGCCTACTAAGTACAGGTTTGTAGCACATTGTCCGCATGACAGTTCCCCAGCTGTGCAAATTTTCTATAGTGATCTATTCATTATCACAACTGAAATCATTTGCATGAATATTTTAAAATGTTAAAAATATACCTATGCTACTTCCTTGATGTGTGGAAAAACATTACACTTTAATAGTGTGTATGATATACACCATCTGTGCAGGCTGAAAGCAGAGAAATGTCAGTGTCATACATAATGTGAGCAGGATGGGCACTGGTCTGGATATTTACCGCTTTGTTGTTTGCAAGGAAAATAGATAAATGGGGTTTACTGCTTATGTTCACCGATTTTGATGGCTTCTCATTCTAAACAATAGGCTGCTTTTTTCGTTTCATTAGTTTTATTATTTTAGCTTTTTTAGGATTGCAGGTGTATAACAATATAGATTAGAATTACCAACAACACTTGTTTCTGTATTCTATGTATCTTGTATTAATATGTTCTGAAATATCTATAAAGTTTTGGTCACACAGTGTTAGCTTCTCTACTTCTGTATTCTGTATGTTGTCCATCTTCTTGCAAGTGATAGAGAAAGAGAGGCTTACAATAGCAATTCAAGGAATAGTTGGGAATGAAGTTGAAGGATAAAGGAAGAAGAAATAAAATGGGATATAGAAAGGGGGATGATCATGGGTCCTTCCTAGGGCCCCCCATCCCTGTGGTCCCCCTCCCTTCCATCTATGTCTTCCCTACCCCATTCAGTGCTGTAAAAGGCTGGTCTTATCGTCTGCTTGTCTAATAGGATGCTCAGAAGTATATTCTGAATGCAGTTGGCCTGTGTACAAGATTAGGTCCACTGGAAGAGGACCTGTCCTTGCATGTCAGGGTAGGGAGGACACAGCTATAAACCAGTGTAGCACCTTCACTGTTGCCAGAGTAGGTACATTTTGTTTGGCTCCCCTGTAGGCAGAGGAGCATGAGTACATTTTGTTAAGAGGCTGTGTAGTGCTTCAAATGCTGTGGCTCAGTTACTTCCTCCTGTCTTCTGTAATTCTCTGGATAGTTCTAGAATCTAGTGGGTGGAAGGACAAAGGCTGCAGCCTGAATATTTATGGAGTTTCAGCCAATCCCTCAGAAGGCAAGCCCCAGAAGATGGGAAAATACTGTAACCTATAAATATTCAGAAGCCATCTGGAGGAGACCTCTGTGCTGGGGGCTCTGCCCCTGGGGCAGAAGAAAGAGAAAGGGAAGTGGGAAGCTTCAAGTCTTCACTCAGCCCAGTCTCAGCAAGGCTTGGTTGCAGACCCCAAGCAGAGCCAGTACAGCCTGTTCAGCATAAAGGCAAGGACAACAGCCACTCTGGATCTTGGGAAGCCTTCAAAAAGGGCACTGAGGGAGTACAAGCCAGACATACACCCAAAGACAAGAGAGGACAGGGAAGTGCAATACCTCACAGATCTGGGACCAGGGGGAAGCTTAAGTGCAGAGCAAGTCATCCAGGAGCACCCCATCATATCTCTAGTTTGGGCCTAGAGCAGCCAGGTGCCATGCAATAGTCAACTGTCAAGCACTCTCTCTTCAATGTACCTTTGTCTGGAACTTTGTTGCTTTGCTATAGCTGCACTACCACTCCCACCATTGCAGCTCAGTTCTACAGTTTGGATTAGAGTAGCCAGAGACATTAGCAAGTCCTCACTTACTGTTTACAGTTATTCAAGTTCTGGGTATCCCATGTATCCCAATCCCTATCCAAGTTCATCGATCTCAAAATAACCAACCTAAACTAAAACCCCCAGACTGTTTTCTTGCGCCATTTGGAGAGTGTGGAACATTTAAGTTGCCTGGCTGTGGGTGCTGTGTGGGGGAAAAGGCCCGAAATCAAGCAGCTTTTTCAGGGGTAGCACTATACCAGTGTCTATTCGGTATAACCTGGCATCAATACACCATGCGAGAACTGGCTGCCTGTGTCCCCATCATATACGCACACACACAGACAGTGGGTACCTACCACATGTTCCTCTAGTTACCTGCTGCCCCAGAGTCATCGCCACAAACACTGGACAGAACCATTTAAATTTGCTATGTCTGTGTGCCTCTAGTGCATCTTCCTCACAGCTTATGGAATATGAGCCAAGCCACTAGCTACACAGACACTGGTTAAGAAACGACCCCTAAGCAAGCAATGGTGCATCACATGGGGCAGGCTGATCTGATGGTTGTCAGCAGCATATATCAATCAGAACAAAATCCCCTGCCAGAAGAGCACTTCCTGAGTTGAATCCCCAATGTATGCAGTGAGTGCAAAGTGGGTACCTTCCACCTTGGGGCTCCAGTTCACTGCAAACATTATGGACAAGAACATTTCATAGTACTTCTCAGCCTCTTGAACCTTACATATGTCAAGACTCTTTGTCTGTATATAACACTGGTTCCATTACCTGATTGTCTACTGTACATATTGTTGTTGCTTTTGACTTATGTTATATATTCTGTACCGTATGATTTTGTAGTGTCCTTGGAGATTTTATTTTCTCTTAATACTATATGTCACGATTACTGCTGACTCTTATTTTATTTGTGTTGTAATTTTTCTTTGAAACTCAATAAAAATCTAATTAAAAAAAATTAAAAAATTATGAACAAGCCAGTGTGGATCCAGATGAGTTTGATTTAAACCTTCTCCTGGGGAAAGTTGTGGTTTTGGAAACTAAGGGTTTGCAGGACTTAAGTGGTTGTAAAGGCAGAAGGCCTGCATTAAGGTAAAGAGCCTTCTATGTTCAACTCCCCTCCAGCCCCCAAAAATACTACCTATCTCAATCCAACTTTGTGCCCGAGAGCAGTTGCTCACCTTATCTCTCTCTCCTCGCTGGATATGGAGGCAGCAGCGGGAGCCATTGATTTCTAGTGCTGTCCATCACAGACTCTGAGGAGAGAGTGGGAGGCAGCTCTGAGCCATCCTGTGTGTGACAATGGACACACAGACACCAGCTTGGGATCGAGCCTGCACGCATGCCCCCATAGCAAGCGGCTTGTATAGGGCACAAGGAAAAGGAGAGGAGCCAGGAGTGCCAGCGGGGGATCTCAGAAGAGGAAGATCAGCGCTTCTCAGTGCAAAACCATTGCACAGAGTAGGTAAGTGTACCATGTTTGTTTTTTAAAAAAATAATGTTACATTTACAATCACTTTAAGGTATCAGGCATAGATTTATTTAGAAAAGCAATCTGGGGTAATAGCAGGTTTCAATTTAGCAATTTCAATTCAGGGTTGGTTGCAAAAGTGTGTTGGGGGCTTTCCTAATGTACAAAACATAAAAAAGAACTCACAATAATAACACTTGGCAATAAACATTTTGCTCCCTGAACACTTTTCATTGTAGCCTATAGATTATTGGCTGCTAATCACAAAAATAACTTGGAATTTACCCAATCAGGTATTGTTTTATAGAAATCTTCTGTTTTTGTCATTTGCACTACCTGTTGGCTATGTTGAGCACATGAAAGAAATATACAAAAACATGGAATGTTGTTAAAGCACATCAAGTACAACTGGAATATCTGTGGAGATCTAAAAGTAATGGCTCTGCTCCTTGGAATTCAGCTTGAATATACCATGTACAGTTACATATGCGTATGGGACAGCAGTGCAAGAATGTTGCATTACATTAAAAAGGAATGGCCACTGCATAATAATTTGGTTCTAGGACAGAAAAACGTATTTTTGCTTCTGCTTCGAATAAAACTTGGACTGATGAAAAATTTTGTGACAGCAATGAACAAAGAAGGATAAAGTTTTGGTTATTTGGTTTCCAATGAAAATAGATGCCTAGATTAAAGAGGAAGTAAACCCAGATTGGATTTACTTCCTCAATATAACCCTGTAAAGTAGAAGCATAATGGGCTATTATGCATCGCATAGTAGCCCATTATGTGCCACTTACCTGGAAACTAGGCCTGGGGCGTCCAGCGATGTCCTTGCTCCAAGCCGCACCCATTTTCTGCCCCTCTTCCTTCCAGGGCCTCAACTCCTGCTCTGTGACTGGCCGGAGCCGCGTGACGTCACTCCCGCGCATGCGCGCGGGAGCCGCCAGTCACGGCACAGGGTCAGTGGTGAAACGGCACGGAGGCCGCTCCTTCACTGCGCATGTGCCAACATGACATCGGCACATGCAAAACACTGCATATCTCCTGAACCGTGCAGGTTTGGGAGATATGCAGTGCACCTACAGGTAAGCCTTATTCTAGGCATAACTGTAGGTTAAAGTGGTTGTCACAGGTTGACAACCATTTTAAGGAAGGCATTTTTATTGGCCCACAGATCAGACACATCATTAATGACAATCTGTGAGAAGATCTATTAGTGGGGCCAGAGAAAATCAACAGGAAAGCATTCAAGGATGTCATTGAGGATTTTCTTGAAAACTACAAAGCACCAAACTACATTCAGCTGGTTGACAAACTTCTTACAGCATACAAGACCATGAACTGCAACATGTCATTGAAAATTAGTTTTCTGAATCCACTCTTGGACTTTTTTCCCTAAAATCTAGATGAAGTCATTGACAAACAGTGAAAAGTTTTACCAGGACATTAGTTTGTATGGGGTCTAATAAACATGAAAAAAGAAAATTTAAACAAGTCATTTTCCTGACAGGGCAATAACATCATCAATACATTTGATTATACATAAAATTAAAATTGAAATTGCTCTAAGTAGTGAGAATGAGCAGCTAGTACATCAACCGATATAAGTTGTGAATACAAAAAAATATAAAAAAGCGCAGAGCTAAATATGCAAATATGAAAGACATAAATCAAACATATAAAAGCTAAAGACAGAAAAATTGTGCAATGTCCAATTGATGGAATCCAAATGTAATGGTTCAAGCTATAATGCCAAGTAAATATAAGTGCAAATTATACACTTCTGAAAAGAGTAAAATCCCATCCACATAAGACCCTGTTGAAAAGTAAAAATTGAACACGGCTTCTGAACACCTTCACATCCACTTTAAATACGCTTACCAGACGGGATTGACTCCCAAGTTATAACAAGTCAAGATGCGCAGAAAGGCATGTATCTTCACAGCAGCATGGGGGCAATGCGCTCCAACACCACTCACTCACTCCAAAGTCATGTTCGTGGCCATAGTGATGATAAAAGAACCAGGAGACCCACCTAGTGTAAATCTGTAAACGCTGATTGTTTATTAAAAACATAAAATGATACTCACAAACAACATCCTCATATGTGCATATGTATAAACAGTAACTGCCCGGAACTTCTGGGAATCGCGTGCATGATGACATTGCATACATTGACTCTGTCCTACGCGTTTCATCACAACGGATGACTTGCCCCGAATTTAAAAATATAAAATAGGGATAGGAAAAAAAGGAAACAGCCAGGATCAGATCTTGGGTCTTCAAAGCATGCCTTAGTTGTAAATATTGAAAAAAACATCTCTGATCTTCACCTTTAATCAGAGCATAATGCACAACCCCACTCCAGTCAGCCTGTCTTTCTTGTTGTGGGACCTTAACCTAGTATTGTCAGTCTTGTAAAAATCACCTTTCTGGTAAATTAGATGAGATTCCTTGATCCTGGTTGTAGAGGGCGCATGTAAGGGCCTTGCAGCGTCGACTGCTACTATCTCATGCTGGAGATATAGGAATATACAATGTGCAATGTTTCTTTTAATATAGTGATCCTCCCAGTAACGTACTCCCTGTCCTAGAGTTGCAATGATCATCATGTATCTATAGTGGAGAAGTGTTGTCGCCAGAGGTGGCCGCTCCATTAAGGGCACAGGGGCGCCGCCCCCCCATCCATGCATCTGTTTTTGGGCGACCGCTGCCATCTGTCTCCCGAGGGGGGGTTTGTTGGTGTGAGTTTGTGCCCCCCACCCAAAAAGATAGTGCGCACCAGCTGCCACTGGTTGTCGCCCTAAGATGGCACAACCCCACTCCAGTCAGCCTATCTTTCTTGTTGTGGGACCTTAACCTAGTATTGTCAGTCTTGTAAAAATCACCTTTCTGGTAAATTAGATGAGATTCCTTGATCCTGGTTGTAGAGGGCCCATGTAAGGGCCTTGCAGCGTCGACTGCTACTATCTCATGCTGGATCAGACAAACTGCTGAAGGTATCAAACACAGAGATCCATTGTTTCTGGATGCAGCACATTCAATGAGAGCAGTAAGTGCATGCCGGTATTACCATCATCAAGCATTCATTTTTCTGCTTTGTAAGGCAGCCACTTGGTTGTCAAAGCTTTCTTTTAGGATGGTTAATCTGATTTTATGCTTTAGTAATTACCCGCTCTGTTGTTGTTGCACAGCTGTGGGACATTCCAGCAGGCGATGCTCCAAAGCTGAAGCTGTGTCCTCCAATGAATGGAAGAAAAATTAATGATATATTCCTATATGTGTTTTTTTTTATTTTGTTGGGGGGAGGAATCTTTTGTTATAGGATTTTTGTATGCATTGTAAAATCCTTTTCTCTAAATTTATTGGAGGAGCACCTGCCCTCTTGCATGTTGCTGCTTATGTGTGTAAATGCTTGTTCTGTTAGCACTGCTATGCTGTTTCAGGGGAAGGAAGGGGGAGTATTTGGCCATCAGATGGGGACACCACATGGGTTGTGTTTTGTTATTTTTAGTTGTACCTAGCATCCTGCTCCTGCAAGTGGCACTATACCCACTAAGTGATAATCTAATGCAGAAGCTGTGTCCTCCAATGAATGCAGGGGAAATTATTTTTTTATACCTCTATCACAGTGTGGGCAGTAACATTTTGGGAGCAATACGTCTTCCTCAGAAGAACGAGCTTTGAAAGGTTTGCATTGCATGAAAGGCTATCATTTTGCACTGTGATAATAAAAAAAAAAAACGGATTCATCTTATAAGTGCAGGGTAGCTAAAGGCATATTTTTATCCTTTCCTTGAACCTCCTAAACAATGAGTTTAAAACAATCTTCAATTCTGAGTGTGTTCCATTTGCCTCGGAGAAACGCAGTCTCTATTTTAATATATACAAGATTTCCGATAAGTGTGTGTTCCATAAAAGGAGCAGCACCGCCTCCTGCAATATATACTGCTGCAAATATTAAAATATAACTCCGTTCTTGCTATTGGGAAGATATTAGAACTTTGTAATAGTCCCTGATAGCAGGTAATTGTGTCCAGGAAATATATTTATTTTACTGATTTGCTTTGCAAAAAGAAGAGTCCCAGCATGTTACAGACTAAAAGATAATTGAAAATGCAAATAGGAAAGATGATTTAGTGGCAGTGTTTATGCAGAATGTTTTCACAGGCCTCCAGAAATGAATTATAGTTTTTAAAACCTTTTAAAATGCAGTAAAAGAAAAAAACGTCACTGACATTACATTTAATTCCTCCCCGCTTTATGTAAAACTGTCAGTGCCAGCTGATTTAAAAACACGATGACATTTTGTTATCATGATTGAATATTTTCTAACCTTCCAATATGGCAAAGAGATGAGAAGTGGAATGAATAGCAGGGTTGTGTTAACCCATTACACATATCACTGTCACGGGCATTAAATAGTCATCGTCTTTGTTGCACTACAGCAACTAAAGAGCATCAAACTTTGCTGGAAAATGAAAATTGAGAGTAATATAGTATGTGGACACCAGGTGGCACTAAAATGGGTTACTGGATATAGTCTGAAGGTTTAGACTTTTTAGTTAAAGTGTTACTAAACCCAGGACCCTGCATTCACTATATCTGGTCTCCCACGGTACACACATCACGGAAATGCAATTATTTTAGTAAATGTAAACTTCTAAATACCTTTTCTCATCAGCAATATATAGCAGTCTTGTGACCTCTATCAGTGTCTGGTGAAAGCTTGTAGGAGGAGTTTTCATTCTCCTCTGACTGTCCTATGAGGCTGCATAACCCTCTATTTGGACAGTGCTGATTGGCCCTGCGCTGATCACATGCACTCTCTCAAGAAAACAAAAACTCTCTAGCAACACACACCAAACTGAGCCCCCAATTCTATGTTCTATCAGGAGATGGTTTGGGGACTGTGGAAGAAGGTGAGGATCAGAGAGGACAGGATCAAACAGCCTTTTCACACAATGCAGAGGATTAACCCCTTAGGTTCAACAGTAAGTATAACAAGCATGCTTTACTGCATATACAGACTGATTTTACTGTTGTGGGTTTAGTAACACTTTAAAGTATATCTAAACCCAAGACCAAAAACTTGATATATTGCAACTTACCAGTCCCTAGATATGGTGGCTTCTTTAGTTTTCTTTTTTTCTGACTTTTTGTACAATGTTTCTTTTAATGTAGTGATCCTCCCAGTAACGTACTCCCTGTCCTAGAGTTGCAATGATCATCATGTATCTATAGTGGAGAAGTGTTGTCGCCAGAGGTGACCGCTCCATAAGGGGCATAGGGGTTCCGCCCCCCCATCCATGCATCTGTTTTTGGGCGACCGCTGCCATCTGTCTCCCGAGGGGGGGTTTGTTGGTGTTAGTTTGTGCCCCCCACCCAAAAAGATAGTGCGCACCAGCTGTCACTGGTTGTCGCCCTAAGATGGAAAGCGTTTTAGGACTGCAAAAAACACCTGCCCATTGCCATAACATAAGGGGAGGTGTTCTGTAGTTCACAGCGATGAACTTGGGTAGGGTTGGAGTTTGCTTCACAGAGTGCGCTGTAAGCAACAAATTTCTGGCAAAATCAGTAAACACTTATCAAACAGATATAACAAAATGCTTTCAAATGGTACAGTATATTTTACATACCAACAGAGAGCAAATAAGAGAACTTCATTGTCGGGGTTTAAATACACTTCAAGTAAATATTAAGTTAAAGAAATCCTTGCCTAGCTACCTTAAAAAAAGTGGCATTAATCTTGTTGGATTATCTGAGCGTGAACACATCGTTTCATGTAAATGAGCCTGAAGACTTGCAGGTTAGCTACTGTAGAATCAATTAAAGTATCTCATGCTATGAATTAGTATATTACCATTATAGATCTGTATGTACAATTTTTATTGTAGTATTACATTTTCTTTTCAGCTTTTATTAAAATATCAAAGGTTTCTGGCAATGTACAGTGACAAATTCCATTCTATGATATGACTTTCACCCCACCCATACCATAAAATCAATACCGTATAGCCATTTTATTAGGCTTTGTAGGATTAATATAGGCGATGAGAATTACTGGTGACAACAAACAATGAGTTACAAGCTAGGGGTCATGTTCTGGGTCAGGTATCTGTCTTCATTGAAAGAGCATCTAGACAGGAAAGACACAATTGGTCATAAAGAAGTAAGATAGGTGTATTTATTCTTTTTTTAATATTCACTTATGTCGGAAAAGATAAAGCAGATAATACTGGATAATTAGTGCGTAGTTCAGCAAGATCAGAGTACTGGTCGTCACTGCAAGTTGATCCATTATTACATTTCAGTATTTGGACAAAGCTGACAGTTGTGGGCCTTATGGGGGTTTGCTACACAAGAACAGGAGATAATCATGAACTAAGGTTATTTCACCAAGAGGCATGTTTGATTTCCTGCACAGATTCCCTTGGATTAATTATCACAATATGTTCACAGAGCCCATTCTCAGCCCAAAGATTATTCCTAGAACAATTTCTTTACAGTAGGATTTTTAGAGTTGTGGGCCAGGATCTTTGCTAGGTAGGTTGTACACTTACATTTTCAGAGGTCTTACCCGTCTAAGATGCACAAAAAGGGAAATGCTTTGGTTCATTTCAGACTTTGGGTTTTGGAAATCCTTGCAGAAATACGCACTCCCGCATGAGTTTTTGGAAACAACTCAAACACGTGCCAAAATGCCCATCATGCTTGGGGTGTCATTAATTCCTAATGGCACCCCAAATGTGGGTAGCAGGTGCACCATTATGCCCATGTACGCCACACAGGTGTAAATGGGGATTTAATTGAACATTTCTGTCCCCAGCAGGTAAACACAAGTGTGAGGATTTGTGCTTCTTAGACCGGCCATAGACCGTTCGAATCTTGGCTGGTTCAGCAGGAACCAGCTGAAATTCAAACCATGTTTGGGCAGGCTGAATATACCCAAGTTGATTAATCGATCAACATCGGTACAACCAGCCAGCTGGACTTTACATACGATTATCGCTACCGGCTTTTTATAACCGCTAGCAACAATCACTGTCTTCTCCCGGCAAGAATGGCTTCCCCCACCGGGAGAGTACAATGGTTTGGCGGGAGGGATTCCCCCAACAACACTGTCTGTGTTGATGGGAGAATGCAACAAAATTCACTCTGTATATGGCCTGCCTAAGGATGTGGCTGATAGGATGGTAAATTTAACTGGGCAACAACAAAACCTCAATGCACACTATACAGGAAAGTGTAGGATCCAGGGGAGGTGGCATTGCCATTTATATCAAGAATAGCAAAAAAAAAAAAAGAAAAACATTCATTCAGAAATTAAATGAAATAATTGAAACCATTTGGGTCTGCCTGCAAACCAGAAAGGGATCTTCCCTTAGAATTGGGGTAGTATATAGGTCCCCAGGGCAGCCTGAGGATTTTAATAGCCTCAATTCACATGAAGGCAGAAGTTTTAATTATGGGTGACGTTAACCACTTTCCGACTACGTTATAGCTGAATGATGGCTACAGCGTGGCCGGCTAGTTCTGGGATAATTTAAAAAGCAAAAGCACCATGCTGCTAATTGTACATTAAAGAGACAGGAGCAGCATTTTTTTTTGGGTTAACAAATGCTTTAATATAAGATTGCAATAGTCCAAGAAGGGGTTAATCGGCCACTTTGTTGAGGATCTATCAACCTGTTGCAGTATGTCAGTAGTTTGGCCGAGAAGGGGCTAATCAGCCATTTTGTTGAAGACCTAAGGGTGATCCAATGTCATATATCAAATCTGGCGTGTATGGGGCCTGACTTAATGGCTGAACGCTATAGTGTTAAAGAAGTGTGATAACTCTAATGGGGCAAGAGAAAATAAGATTGCAATAGTCCAAAAATCGAACAAAGTAGGTGTGGGGTGCTGTGTGCAACAGTATGATCAATCCCTTTCAAGCCTCGTACACACGGTGCAACGGTCGTACGACGGAGCGGCTCAAATCGTATGTTGGCTGTTGTATCTAGCATACTGACATGCACTACACGATTGTACAACCAAGCTGAATGTAGTGACGTGTTATGAACGTTTAAAGAGAAAGTTCAGGTGCATGTAATTTGTGTCTGGCCGTTCCTGACTTCTGAGCATGCGTGTTTTGCACAGTACAACTTGTTGGACCAACTTCTCTGTACACACGATACAGCGGTCATACGACCGCTTGTTGGTACTACCAAAGTTTTCTAGTCTGCTCATACAACTTCTGCTGTACGACCGTCGTACATCAGTTGTTCTAATCGCGTGTACTAACGGTAGATTTAGCATACAACGGCCATTCGTACGACCTGTTGTATACGATCGTCGACCCGTGTGTACAAGGCATCACAGTCCCACCATGATTACAGATTGCAGGTGACTTTCCTTGATGTGGCAACCCAGAGCTCTTTAGCCTCTCACCTCACTACTGTAAGATAACAGCATTAGATGGATGGAGTTCTTAGGAAGTCCACATGGATCTGCCTGCCTCTAGGGGTCCTGGTGGGGATCATCCAGCTTGGGCGCTCTCTGGTGGACGGTCTCCACTATGGTACTCCGGGGTCCTTGGCGATAACTTTTTTAAGATACACAACAAGCGAATACTCCACAGGCTTGTATCCCTACACCACTTCCGGTTTGGCCTGTAGCTCAATCCCAACGCCTAGCGTCACGCCCACTGGATCACTGGAATCCACTATGTGGATTCCAGTGATCACCAATGTCTTTGATTTGATATTAGAACAAAAACTGAAAATTCATAAAAGACCTAAAATGACATTTACCGAAATTGGTGAATTTTTAAAAATAACTTCAAAGGGTGAAGCAAAACAGCAGGAGTCAATAACCAGCAGACACTTTAAAAGTTCATCATCCTGAGGGCAACTGGAATATATGACAGGCAAATTACTAAGAGGAAAGGAAGAAAAAACACACAAAAAAAATAGGAAATCACAAATACAAAGGGAACAGAAAATGTAGCTGACAGTGAAATATATAAAACGACAAAAGAAGGTCGAACATATTATATGTGCTGCTAAAGTACAGAAGTAAGAAATGTATACATCCATTAAGAAAGGAGGCAAAACCCATTTTGTATGTGTGTGGATGTCTTGGCTTAGTTTTGTATGTACTACTCTTTGTTATGAGTTTTATTTCCTTAACCACTTCAGCCCGGAAGGATTTCAAACTGTAGAACCAGAGCACTTTTTGCGATTCGGCACTGCGTCGCTTTAATTAACAATTTTTGCGACGTTGTACCCAAACGAAATTGGCGTCCTTTTTTCCCACAAATAGAGCTTTCTTTTGGTGGTATTTGATCACCCCTGCATCACTTCTGATCACCGCTATAAACAAGAAAAGAACGACAAATGTTAAAAAAAAAAATCTATATTTTTTACTTTTTGCTAAAATACATATAAAAAAAAAAAAAATAAAAACACGAATTTACTCATCGGTTTTGGCTGATTTATATTCTTTCTCATATTTGTGGTAAAAAAAAAATCACGATTGGCGTTTATTGATTGGTGTGCGCAAAAGTTGCCACATTTACAATCCATGAGAATTCATTTATGGCGTTTTTACTATTTTTTTTTTTTTTTACTAGCAATGGCGGCGATCTGCGATTTTTATCAGGACTGTGATATTGCAGCAGTCATTGGACATTTTTGACACTTTTTTGGGACCAATTACATTTATACAGAGGTCAGAAATGTAAATAGCCACTGATTACTGTATAAATGTCATTGGCAGTGAAGGGGTTAACCTGCAGGGGGCGATCTAGGGGTTAACTGTGTTCCCTAGGCGTGTTCTAACTGTGAGGGGGCTGGGCTGCCAGGGGCATAAGAGATCTAACTGATTCCAGTGACGGGGATCAGTAGATCTCTTACATGCTGCCTGACAGAGCGGGGAACCGCCATGTGTACATAGTTGGTTGCCCGTTTTTCTTCTGTGCCAGACAATCGCGGGTCACCGGCGGACATCGAGTCCACCTGAGCCGCGGCCATACTGCTGGAGAGTGCGGCGGGCACGAGAGCGTGCTGCCGCAGTGCGCTCACGTCCGCTAGCCGCGCAAGCCGCCGTTTATAGACGGCGATTCACGCTTTCATGCCACTCTGCAGCAGTAAATGTAAGCGAGCTGGTCATTAACCGGTTAATAAAAATCTTTCTGATATAAAAGAAAAAAAATGACACTAACAAAAATAAGTTGGATGAGCTTAGTGGTTCCAGTGGTGAAGGTTCATTTTCAGAGTTTCTAGAGGTAGAAGTAGCAATGAACTGGATTGTTTGAAGCCTGATAAAGCAATGGGTTCTCCAGATGGTATTCATCTAAGAATTCTAGGGGAAAGTCCAGGCATAGCTGTTGGACAATTAAGGCTGGTTTCACACTGCAGCACGGAGCAGCTCACAGCAGGGGTCCGGTGCATCCCTGTTCACCATTTTAGGTCCGGTTTCGGACTGAATTTGGACCTGAAACGGACCAGAAAACACATATAACTCCTGTGCAATTCGCTCCGCGCTGCTCCGAAGATGTGTGAACAGGCTCCATTGAGAGCTGGGTCACAATCTCCTGACATGTGAATTGGATTTGCATAAGTGTGACTGGCTGGACCCAAAGCAGTATGGCTTTACTGAAGGCAGATAGGGGGAGAGTTACTAAAACTGGAGCACTCAGAATCTGGTGCAGCTGTGCATTGTAGCTAATCAGCTTCTAACTTCAGCTTGTTCAGTTAAAGAGGTTGTAAACCCTCAAGGTTTTTCACCTTAATGCATTCTATGCATTAAGGTGAAAGACCTCCTGTGATGCAGCAGCCCCCCAGTGCCCCCCTTTTACTTACCTGAACCGATCTTTCCTGCGACAGGGACGAGCACAGCAGCTCCAGCCGGTGTCTCGGGTCCTGATTAGATAGATTGATAACAGCGCAGCCATTGGCTCCTGCTGCAGTCAATCAAATCGAATGATGTGGGAGCTGGGGAGCTGGGCAGAGTCCTGCTGTCTGTGTCAATGGACGCAGCAGCAGGACATGGGAGCTCGCACGCATGGGTGCCCTGAGGGAGCGCGGCTCTCCAACGGGGCACTCAAGAAGAGGATGAGCCAGGAGCCGCTGAGGGACCCCAGAAGAAGAGGATCGGGGCCACTCTGTGCAAAACCAACTGCACAGAGGAGGTAAGTATAACATTTTTAAAAACAAGACAAAAAAAACCAAACCTTTAGATATCATTTAAGCTTTGGAAATAAAACCTAGCTGCCATATCTGATTGGTTACCATGCAAAGATGCACCAGACACAGTGTGCACCAGTTTTAGTAAATATCCCCCAAAATGTCAGTCTAATCTGATTATATATTTTGACTATATCACAAAAGTTTTGCATCTGTGTGGTGCTGTGGACATAGTCTATCTTCATTTCAGTAATGGGACTGAACCCTTGGGATATGGTGGATATGCAGCTGAAAGAGGGATAGATATCAGAATGTGGTTGTGAACAGGGTTCATTTGGAACAAAGACAAGTCGCCAGTGGTGCACCATGAGGCTCTATCCTAGATCCTGTTCTCTTTAGTCTGTTTGTAAGTGATAAATATAACTGTAGCACTACTCCCAAAGCAGCCACTACTTAAGATGGGTCCTCTTCTCCTGGCCTTGACCTTTAATATTCATTTGCTGCTACAACACCTGGGTGGGCTCGTAGCGCAATGCTCTGCTCCACAAGCCCACCCTATTTTGAAGCCTATTAGAGCCTCTGGCTGTAATCAGGCACTTCAAAAACACCCACCCTCACTACTGTAAATCTTGCGCCCAGCGTCCTGAAAGGGGCCAGATGCATGAATAGGAGGTGGCCACCATGGACTGGATAGAGCATGGGGGTGACGGCCGTGGATAGAGGGGGCGGCGTCCAGCGCCCCTATTGGACGGGCCGCCACTGGTTGCAACCTCATTCCTTTAAAACTGAACACATATTAATTACACAGGTTCTGTTGCTGATTAAAGTGGTAATTAAATTCACTTAGTGCCTTACCTGCATTAAATTATCCCCAGAACCTGTGTAATTAATATGTGTTTGATTTTAAAGGGATGAGGTGGCAACAGATGCGGGGTAGAAACAGCAACAGCTAAGTAGAACCACGGTATAGAGTCGGTTTAGGAGCAGTATGGGTCTGGTAAAGGTGTTGCGAGAACTAGTGTAGATGAAGCACGTGGGCAGATGTAGCTGGTGTCCTGCCTTTCATTAACTCAGCCTCTGTTACCAGTATAAGCAATGGACCTCACTAATCCTGGGATACAGCTGCGGCATCCACAGTGGAAGGAGCCCGCTCAGTCTCTCCTTGAAGCCTCCGGTGAACAGTGGTGTGAGGTACTGGTGGATGGATGCTCCAGCCTCTCTGTGTCTATTGTGTAGTCGCTGCTGATGTGGCTTTGCTACGTGTCACAAGTGTCCTCGGCCCTCAGCTACAGATTTGGGTCCCCAAGGTCTGGCCTCTCCAATCTGCTAGTAGACAGCAGATCTGCTCCCTCTGCTTCTCTTAGCACGAAGACCCCAAGCTGCACCAGGTAGTTCAACCAAATCCCTGTCTCTTCCTTGAATCCTTCAGCGCACCTCAGAAATGTGGTTTGTGCGGTGTCCTTGAGCAGACTGTGGTCCACTCCAAAGACTACATTTCCCAGTGCCCGGTGTCCTTCGGGGAGAGGGAGCACAGGAGCTGGGGTGAGGGGGTTTGGCATACTGCTTCAAAACCAGTGGTGGGGGGGGGGGAGCTGCAGGAGACAGGCGGCTACATAACTAAAGCAATAATGGACACCTGTGACCAGGTGAACAACCAATGTAAAATAATAATAATAATGATATGAGCAGCCATTGTCTGTCTCCAGTGGGTGGGCTGGTAATGAATAGATATCTGGCAGTGCTTGCTTAAACTAATGAATTATACTAAGGATATTATAGTGACTACTATAAACATATTGGTGATGTCACACAATGATTCAATCTGTCCATCAATCGAAAAAGTGAGGTGCAAAAAAAAATTGTACAAAAAAAGTCATTTTGTGCAATATAAAGTGCTTCATGCCTTATTCCCAGGGTATCCCCAGTGCTTCCACCACGCGCAATGGTAAGATCACTCTGCACTCCCCAGAGGTTGGTGACTTCCTTGCCGTATAGCAAGGAAAGTCAACTGAACTTGTAGGTCTTTAGCTGGGGGACCTAGTCCACGCTCCCTGGTATCCTCTGGTGACTCCTACGGGTCCTGAACTTTTTCCTGTTACTGTCCCAGGGGCTCTTCCAGAGTGTTGTTATGCAGGTAAAAAATATTTAGAGATGGCCTCTCATAGTGTAAAATCCTTAGGATTTATTCATAAAAACTTACAACAATTGCCATACATTGTAATAAAATACTGCCACCATACAGTTACAAAAAGGGCCCCTACTTCCTGGCATGCATTCCACACACTTTTGCTTTAAGTAATGGTGACCCCCTGACATTCCACGATTGGCATTTTTTGGGGGGGGGGGGGCGGGTACCCAGTTTTCGTAGGTACCCAGCTCCCAATTCCTCTCCTGGCTTCACGGCGTCAGAAGGAAGTTCACCTCTCCCCCCTCCCTGCAATATTCTATGTCACAGGTCCCAGAAGATTGCCCGGCCATTCACAAAGTGCAGCCAAACCCGGGCACGCACACTTGCTATGCCGGTGCCACGGAGGGGGAGAAGAGCGAGGCATCGGGCGGCCACATTGCTAGACCGTGGTACAGGTGAGTAGCCATTTATTAAAAGTCAGCAGCCACACTTTTTGTGGCTGCTGACTTTTAAATGGGTGGAACTCCGCTTTAAGGGGGGCATGACAGAAATTACTAAATATATTAAGGGCGTAAATAGGGTTCAGGAGGACAGTATATTCAGTGTGAAACTAAGTTTAAAGAGGAGTCGCCCCCCCCTTACTTGTTCAGAGTACCCGCAATGTCAGCACCCCAGCCAATTTTTTAACTGGCCCAGTGGCGGAGGAAGAAGGAGGGGGGCCGAACTTCTGAGGGACAGCGCCGCAGCACAGTCTTCCAAAAGTGGGGAAAGGTAGCTGTCAAAAACAGGTACCCCCCAAAAAATGTGGCACCCGAGGGGGGAGGAAGCAGATAAGTGGAGGTTCCACTTTTGAGTGAAACTCCGCTTTAATAACAGATTTCCAAAAGAGGTAGAGAGCTATTCAACAGTAAATAATTTTAATATGCTTGAGACAAAAATACAGGGTGGGCCATTTATATGGATACACCTTAATAAAATGGGAATAGTTGGTGATATTAACTTTCTGTTTGTGGCACATTAGTATATGTGAGGGGGGAAACTTTGCAAGATGGGTGGTGACCATGGTGGCCATTTTGAATCCAACTTTTGTTTTTTCAATAGGAAGAGGGTCATGTGACACATCAAACTTATTGGGAATTTCACAAGAAAAACAATGGTGTGCTTGGTTTTAACGTAACTTTATTATTTCATGAGTTATTTACAAGTTTCTGACCACTTATAAAATGTGTTCAATGTGCTGCCCATTGTGTTGGATTGTCAATGCAACCCTCTTCTCCCACTCTTCACACACTAATAGCAACACCGCAGGAGAAATGCTAGCACAGGCTTCCAGTATCCGTAGATTCAGGTGCTGCACATCTCGTATCTTCACAGCATAGACAATTGCCTTCAGATGACCCCAAAGATAAAAGTCTAAGGGGGTCAGATCGGGAGACCTTGGGGCCATTCAACTGGCCCACGACGACCAATCCACTTTCCAGGAAACTGTTC
>BLSH010334896.1:78593-91771 GCA_018402905.1 Glandirana rugosa
TTTTCAACCTTCACGTCTTTGCGTACGAACCTTAGGTCCTTCACAAGTCAGCACATTTGGACGCAAAGAAAGAAAGAAGAAGAAATATGTGAGCATTGTGCAGTGATACAAACCAAAACAACCTGCTAATGAATTGATGGTAGTCATGTGATCTGTTTTGGCCGTTGTCGGCTAAACCTGTTTTCAACCTACACGCCAGCATGCTATTAACCGCGTACACATTCTCCAAGAAGTTCATGTGAATGTGATTTGTGAATTTGGAACACAGGTTTACTGTCAACCAGCTGGTTTGCAGTCTTAAGCCTCTTACACATGCGCCAATTATCGTACGACCGCACATCCAACTTTTGTCCAAATCGGCTGTTGCCGGTTTTGTCTAGTGTACTGATGGTAGTTAAGTAATCGTCCAACAAAACCAAACATAGTGACGTGTTACGAGTGTATAAAGAAGAAGAAAGAAAGAAACGCAGGTTTACACGACTGAACACTTCCTGGATTCCAAGCATGCGTTTCTGCACTTCCAACTTTTGTTGGCCAACTTCTGTACACACAAGCCAACAATCAGCCAACGCCTTGTTGGCCAACAAAAGTTTTCTAGTCTTGTCAGCCAACTTCTGTTGGACAACAATTGGAAATCGGCTGTCGAATTGTGCAAACTAAAGGTCGGATTATCGGCCAACAGGCTGTTGGACGACCGTTGTTGGCCAACAATCAGACCATGTGTACGGGCCCTAAGGGTACCCATGGCTGACTCGCTTCCTCACAGTGGCAGGGAGCGCACGTAAATAATAGTCCATGGCCCCATGTGCCACAATCTTAGGGCCCAGCAAAGTCTCTGGCTGCAGCCATTTCTTGGTGAGGTATATCAAATCAAACATTTGGGAGTGGGATGGCTTGTCAGTACTGTATGACCAGCGATGGACCCGTTGAGCCCGGAGTGCAATGGTGAAGCCCATGCATGCAAGCATCTTGGCTTTCAGTGTCTCATAATCCTGGGCAGCCTCTGATTCCAGGTCATAATAGGCCTTTTGGGGTTTTCCTGTCAGAAAAAGCGCTAGCAGTCCTGCCCATTGCTCTTTTTGCCATCCTTCTGGAACAGCAACTCTTTCAAAAGTTGATAGGTACGCTTCCACATTATCTGCAGGTGTCATCTTCTAAAGGAAATAGCTGGCACGCACCATTTTCTGTTCCACCGGTAAAGGATTTGCAGACCCCTTCTTTAATTCCACCAGGGCCTCTGCAAACGGGCGTTTCGTCTCCTGCTGGGCTGCAATACCATGGTGACTCACCTCATGCTGCCTGCAATTTTCCACCTGCTGTGCTGCAGTTGCCTGTGTGATCTGGCGATTAGTTTCCTGCTGGGTTGCAGTGGCCTGCAACAGGGCTTTTAATACATCCTCCATCTTTCTACTTCCTTAGGAAGATGCCCGTCGAGTCCAGAACATGTGGGGGTTAGCTCAATGGGGATCACCATCCATCCCTGGAAAAAGGCAGTCCAAACGGCAGGTTTGCTTAAAATTTGGCTTGTAGCCAGGTTTATTTAAAAGGTCGCATGTATACATCAAATAAACAAAACAGAAAAAAAATCCTCGCCATCCAGGGACTAACTTAACATTTCAGTTTTTCCTAACTGAGCGGTGCTGGGCTTCTCCCAGACACCCACAAAACATAGACAGTGCAAACCTTTTTGTCTCAGTCCATGAGAAAACTTCCATATGTCAGCTCTCTCAGGCTGATGGCTCCTGAGTCCCAGGCCAGAGCAAAACTTTCCTCTCTTCCTGGTTTAAACCACCTAATGGTGGACTCCGGTGGACCACAAAATCTGGTCTGGAACCAACCCTGCCAAGGTGTCTGGTAAAACCCGGACTGGATTCCACCTTAGTCCACTCCAAATGAACGCATGCGGGGTAACACATAGCGTCCATTGATCACCTTGCCTCGCATAAGGTCACGATACAGTATCTCACAAAAGTGAGTACACCCCTCACATTTATGTAAATATTTTATTGTATCTTTTCATGTGATAACACTGAAGAAATTACACTTTGCTACAATGTAAAGTAGTGGGTGTATAGCTTGTATAACAGTGTAAATTTGTTGTCCCCTCAAAATAACTCAACCCACAACCATTAATGTCTAAACCGCTGGCAACAAAGGTGAGTACACCCGTAAGTGAAAATGTCCAAATTGTTTCCAAAGTGTCAATATTTTGTGTGGCCACCATTATTTTTCAGCACTGCTTTAACCCTCTTGGGCATGGAGTTCCCCAGATTGTCAAAGGTTGCCACTGGAGTCCTCCCACTCCTCCATGACGACATCACAGAGCTGGTGGATGTTAGGGACCTTGTGCTCTTCCATTTGAGGATGCCCCACAGATGCTCAATAGGGTTTAGGTCTGGAGACATGCTTGGCCAGTCCATCACCTTTACCCTCAGCTTCTTTAGCAAGGTAGTGATCATCTTGGAGGTGTGTTTGGGGTCGTTATCATGTTGGAATACTGCCCTGTGGACCCGTCTCTGAAGGGAGGGGATCATGCTCTGCTTCAGTATGTCACATTGCATGTGGGCATTCATGGTTCCCTCAATTAACTGTAGCTCCCCAGCACTGGCAGCACTCATGCGGCCCCAGACCATGACACTCCCACCACCATGCTTGACTGTAGGCAAGACAAACTTGTCTTTGTACTCCTCACCTGGTTGCCACCACACACGCTTGACACCATCTGAACCAAATAAGTTTATCTTGGTCTCATGAGACCACAGGACACGGTTCCAGTAATCCATGTCCTTAGTCTGCTTGTCTTCAGCAAACTGTTTGTGGGCTATTTTTAGAAGAGGCTTCTTTCTGGGATGACAGCCATGAAGACCAATTTGATACAGTGTGCGGCATATGGTCTGAGCACTGACAAGCTGATCCCCCACCCCTTCAACCTCTGCAGCAATGTTGGCAGCACTCATACGTCTATTTTCCAAAGACAACCTCTGGATATGACGCTGAGCACGTGCACTCAACTTCTTTGGTCGACCATGGCAAGGCCTGTTTTGAGTGGAACCTGTCCTGTTAAATGCCTGTATGGTCTTGGCCACAATGCTGCAACACAGTGTTAGGGTCTTGGCAATCTTCTTATAGCCTTGGCCATCTTTATGTAGAGCAACGATTCTTTTTTTCAGATCCTCAGAGAGTTCTTTGCCATGAGGTGCCATGTTGAACTTCCAGTGACCAGTATGAGAGAGTGAGAATGATAACACCAAATTTAACACACCTGCTTCACATTCACATCTGAGACCTTGTAACACTAACGAGTCACATGACACTGGGGAAGGAAAATGGCTAATTGGGCCCAATTTGGACATTTTCACTTAGGGGTGTACTCACTGTTTAGACATTAATGGCTGTGTGTTGAGTTATTTTAAGGGGGTAGCAAATTTACACTGTTATACAAGCTGTACACTCACTACTTTACACTGTAGCAAAGTGTCTTTTCTTCACTGCTGTCACATGAAAAGTTATATAATAAAATATTTACAAAAATATGAGGGGTGTACTCACTTTTGTGAGATACTGTATATATATATATATATATATATATATATATATATATATATATATATATATATATATAAAATAAATCTTTGTTTAACAAATACAGTTGCAATTCATGAAAAATGATCCCCAGAGTGCAATGGGTTAACTAAATATACAACAGAGCAGAACTTATTTCCTTTCAGGTGCAGTGAGTGAATGTTATTGAAACCTTACACCAGGCAGCCCTATAAGAGATGAGGCATTGGAATGCATTATTCATGCATATGCAAGTTTCAGTTTGAGCTATTGAGCTGTGTAAAAAGGCTTTTTACAACAGAATAAAAACATATATAAAACCATACAGTATTTCATAGTTACCTTTCTATTAAAAAGAGAAAACCAAATTTAGGTTACGCATTGTTTTAGTCATGGCCATAACAATTAGAAATATGTGCAAGGCCATCATTATTGTTTGTGAAGATATAAATATCTTCTGAAATTTAAGCTCAATAGATTGTTTTAAGGCCCCTTTCACACGGACGGATAGAATTCAGCGGTTTCGTTACAGACGATTATGTGCGATTAGAAAAAATGGATTTGAATGCTTCCAGGAACGATGTAGGGCAGCTATCTGCACATAAAAGCAGTGCACTGTGTCACCTGCGTATAGCAGTGGCAACAAGCAAAGAAAATCAACAGGAATCAATCAGAAATGTCAAGAATGTTCCACTGCAGCTAAACGCAGCTGCATGTAAACGCACATAAACGCAGCTAAATGCAATGTACAACTGCAAGTAATCGTTGTGCCTGGAGTCTTGGAATTTCAAAATAACAAAACATGCTTTTAACAACGGCACAACAGCCACCCATGTGAAAGGGGCCTAAAAGAGAGCTGGACACATTCTGAAATGTTTCTATGTAACTATGTATTTGTGTCCAGTAGCAAATGTTAATAAGTTGTTATTTTCCGCGCTATGGTAAAACAGGTGTGGTTGCTGCCTACCCCCAAAGCTCCACAGAGTGGAGTTGGTAAGAAAGCTATTAGGAAAGGGGAGGTAAAATGGTGCTGCCTAAATTGAATAAGTGGTTGTGTTAAAAAAGTTGGAAAAATAAAATAAACCTTCTACCCAAATAACAAGCAAGCGAGCTGCAAGTTTGATAATGACTTGCTAAGCTGTTGCTAGACTTTCCAGGCTTCACATGTTTGTTGCACAATTGCAGCAAGTCCGCACTGCATGACTCCAGATTAACTTTCTTTGCAAACATTCTGCAAGTCTGCTGCAAGTTCTGATTCAGTTATGCTGTGCAATAGTCATCCCACCACAGGGGTCACTGTGACTAAATTTTCATGCTGTAGACTTGCAGAGTTCTTGCTGTAGACTCACTATTGCAACTTTGCTCTTGCTAGAGACTTGCCATGCAAATTTGCTACAAATTAGAAAAATGGCAACTAGAACTTGTGCTTCAAGTGCTCTGCAAGTGTACAACTTGCCAGTGAAAATGTGCAGCAAGTTAACAGACTTACAATTCAACACTGCCACAACTTTGTGGCAAGTTGTCCTTGCTATCTGGGTAATAACGTGCCCTAGCTCTTCAAATTACAAACCACACAAACATTATTGTGTTAAATCGTATGAATGCTCAATATAACATTTGCAATCCTGGATGGCTAATAAAAACAAAAATATACACATACAGTGCCTTGAAAAAGTATTCATACCCCTTGGAATTTTCCACATTTTGTCATGTTACAACCAAAAACGTAAATGTTTTTTTTTTGGGGGATTTTATGTGATAGGCCAACACAAAGTGGCACAGGATTGTGAAGTGGAAGAAAAATGATAAATGTTTTTCAAAATGTTTTACAAATAAATATGTGAAAAGTGTGGCATGCATTTGTATTCAGCCCCCCTGAGTCAATACTTTGTAGAACCTCCTTTCGCTGTAATTACAGCTGCAAGTCTTTTTGGGGATGTCTCTACCAGCTTTGCACATCTAGAGGGTGAAATTTTTGCCCATTCTTCTTTGCAAAATAGCTCAAGCTCTGTCAGATTGGATGGAGAATGTCTGTGAACAGCAATTTTCAAATCTTGCCACAGATTCTCAATTGGATTTAGGTCTGGACTTTGACTGGGCCATTCTAACACATGAATATGCTTTGATCTAAACCATTCCATTGTAGCTCTGGCTGTATGTTTAGGGCCGTTGTCCTGCTGGAAGGCGAATCCCTGCCCCAGTCTCAAGTCTTTTGCAGACTCTAACAGGTTTTCTTCTAAGATTGCCCTGTCTTTGGCTCCATCCATCTTCCCATCAACTCTGACCAGCTTCCCTGTCCCTGCCGAAGAAAAGCATCCCCACAACATGATGCTGCCTCCATCATGTTTCAAGGTGGGGATGATGTGCAGTGTTAGTTTCCCGCAACACATAGCGTTTTACTTTTAGGTGAAAAAGTTAAATTTTGGTCTTATCTGATCAGAGCACCTTCTTCCACAGGTTTGCTGTGCCCCCCCCACATGGCTTCTTACAAACTGCAAATGGGACATCTTATTCCTTTTTTTTAACAATGGCTTTCTTCTTGCCACTCCTCAATAGGCCAGATTTGTCGAGTGAACGACTAATAGTTGTCCTGTGGACAGATTCTCCCACCTGAGATGTGGATCTCTGCAACTCCTCCAGAGTTACCATGGGCCTCTTGGCTGCTTCTATGATTAATGCTCTCCTTGCCCGGCCTTTAAGTTTAGGTGGACGGCCATGTCTTGGTAGGTTTGCAGTTGTGCAATACTCTTTTCGTTTTGGGATGATGGATTGAACAGCGCTCCGTGGGATGTTCAAAGCTTGGGATATATTTTATAACCTAACCTTGCTTTAAACTTCTCCATAACTTTATCCCTGACCTGTCTGGTGTGTTCCTTGGCCTTCATTATGCTGTTTGTTCACTAAGGTTTTCTAACAAACCCATGAGGGCTTCACAGAACAGCTGTATTTTTACTGAGATTAAATTACACACAGGTGGACTCTATTTACTAATTATATGACTTTTGAAGTCAATTGGTTCCACTAGATTTTAGTTAGGGGTATCAGAGTAAACAGGGCTAAATAGAAATGCACGCCACACTTTTCACATATTTATTTGTAAATAAATTGGAAAACCATTTATCATTTTCCTTCCACTTCACAATTATGTGCCACATAAAATCCCCATAAAATACATTTACATTTTTTGGTTGTAACATGACAAAATGTCGAAAATTTCCAGGGGTTTGAATACTTTTTTAATGCACTGTAAATCATAGAAACTTATAATAAAATGCTCAGTGTGCTTGTTGTGCAAAAAGTGTCCATACAAAATAATTGTCCATAAAAACGGGATTATACTCTGTATAAATATATATATATATATATATATATATATATATATATATGTAAGAACCCACTGGTCTAAACAAAAAAAATAAAAAAAATCACAGTTCAAAAAATATAATAACTTCCAAAGTGATTTGCGTCTGGATAAACAATATCTCTTGGTGAAAAAGTAGGTGAATACCACACATGCTCCCCTTTCGGTTGCACATTTACCAGAAAGATTTACCCCTGTAGGGGTAAAGCGCATTGAAGCAGGATCATCTCTGGTTTCTTGTCTGGTGGTATCTCCTCCTCCACGGTGGGTCTGGTCATCGGGTACACTCACATATGGGTGGATGGAAAGAAATGCTCCTCATAGCATGAATTTTATTCAAATCAAAGTTTTCAAAGTTTTAAAATTGTACTTTCAATAGTGCTGCAGGGTCAGTACAAATACTGCAGTAATAGATCTGGGACACCTTGCATTCCACAGACTGGAATCTCCGAAAATGGAAATGACGTGATGGCGCTCCAAGCCCCACTTACACGTTTCAGCATATAGACATCATCAGGCTGCTTCTGATGACATCTGTGAGTGTATCCAATGACCAGACCCCCCGTGAAGGAGGAGATACCACCAGACAAGAAACCAGAGAGGACCCTGCTTGAATGCGCTTTACCCCTTTCTGGTGAGTGTGGAACCGAGAAGGGAGCACGTGTAAAATTCACCTAATTTTTCACCAAGAGATATTGTTTATCCAGACACAAGTCGCTTTGAAAGTTATTATATTTTTTGAACTGTTATTTTTTTGGTTTACACCAGTGGATTCTTACATATATATTCTTATTTATTTATATTTATTTTGTATGGACACTTTTTGCACAATAAGCACACTGAGCACTTTATAAGTTTGTATGATATATGTGTATTTTTGTTTTTTTATTAGCCATCTAGGATTGCAAATGTCATATTGAGCACTCATACGATTTAACACTAATAATGTTTGTGTGGTTTGTAATTTGAAGAGATAAGGCACATTATTAGACGGTTTATTTTATTTTTCCAACTTTTTTAACACAACCACTTTTTAGATTTAGGCAGCACCATTTTACCTCCCCTTTCCTTAAATGTTTAAAGTGGTTATTCTGGTCCATCCAGCTCTAGCTATGCCATATAAAAGATTACAATGCCAGTTTTTCAGTGCTTCATATACTTGATATTGTGCTTTCAATTGAAACCAATAGGAAGAATTAGAGGTCTATTTATAAATGTACAAATGTTTTCACACAAGATGCACCTAACTTTCACCCAGAATTCACACATTTCCCCAATTAAATCCAATTAAAAGTATGTGTGAATCTTGGTTGAAAGTTGTCTTAATCTTCTGTTAAAAAACAAACAAAATAAAAAAAAATCAACAAGTTCTAATCACTTACCTGCCAAAAAACATAGAATGATTTGTGTTTGGATAAAAATGTACACATGTAACATTTGAAGTTTTATATTTTGATAAATAGCCAGCGCAGGGCTTACCAGTAGGTAATAACCTTAGTGTGGCCGATCTGCCTATTGTATTCTTCAACATGTGGGACAAAGTGTTCCTGTTTTAACACAGAGATAGGTATTTTGCTGTGTAGCAATGTAAAGACCGTTCAAAGCTCAAGAAGTTATAAAAATATTTTGTGATTCTGAAGAAATCCCTGTGTGTTTGTCTGTATCCATGTGGGAAAGTGAGTCTATTGGAGGGGTTTCGTAATTATCAATCAGCTGTGCACCTGCAGGCCTCTAATGAGGAAAACTGCTGGGCCTGCATCCCTTTAGACGTGATTTCCTATTGGAAATATCTCAGCAAAAATGACATTTTTGTTGCAGGGGATGCCTGAAATCTGACTTCTATCTTAGGGCAGACTTCTGGGAAAATTGGTGAGCCAATAACGCAAGCAGGAAATTATGTTTCTTGGGTTCATTCAGGTAGCCATGTTGCATGTTGCACCTCAGGTAGCCATGTTGTATTGCATTTTCTGAAAATTATAGCGGCTGCAGATTGAAAAGAAAAGGTAATTTTTAATAACATTCAATTCCAATATGACTTGTGTCGCAATTGTGTATGCTATATTATTTTTTCTTTATTTACTATTTTCCCCTTGAAAGTGGAGTTACCCTTTAAAGCAGTGGTTCTCAACTCCTGTCCTCGGGACCCACTAACAGGCCAGGTTTGCAGGATAACTGAAATACATCACAGGTGATATCATTTGCTGCTCATTGATTCTAGTCTGCATCTCCCCATGGTAATACTTAAAATCTGGCCTGTTGGTGGGTCCTGAGGACAGGAGTTGAGAACCACTGCTTTAAAGTGATACTAAAGTCTCGTTTTTTTCATTTAAAAATAACAAACATGTCATACTTACCTGCTCTCTGCAGTGGTTTTGAACAGAACAGCCCAGATCATCCTCTTCTCGGGTCCCTCACTGATGCTCCTGGCCCCTCCCCCCTGCCCAGTGCCCCCACAGCAAGCAGCTTACTATGGGGGCACCCGAGCTGAGCCGCTGCTCTGTGTGCCCATTCAGACATGGAGCCAGTGGTGGCTGGTGCTTAACTTTTTTGGGGGGGCGGCAAACAAATCCCCCCAGGTCTGTCCGCACTCAGCCTCTCCACGGTGATGGTCCCCCCCGCACTCAGCCTCTCCACAGTGACGGTCCCCCCGCACTCACCCCTCCGTGGTGACGGTCCCCCCTGCACTCGCCCCTCCATGGCTTCCTCGGCTTCTCCTCCTGGTCAACCTGATCTGCCTCCAGTCCTGATTAGCCGGTAGGAGAAGCCGGAAGACAATAGCAGATATTAATTAGTGTCACAAGTGGGTGGGTTGCACTGCACCCCAAGCCCAACCTTTTTCAAGCCAATAAGAGCCTCTGGCTTTAATCATGTGGCTTGAAAAAAAAAAAACCTCATACAAACGTATGAGTCCGGCGCCCTGCAGTAGGGCGGAGCCCGTAATGGACCAGCCGTTCCTGCATGGAGCCGTGGCCCTCTCTCCCCTCATTGGCTCACTGAATTTGATTGACAGCAGCGGAAGTCAATACCGCCCCGCTGCTGTCTCAGCCAATGAGGAGGGGAGTCCCGGACAGCCAAGACTCTTGTGCAAGATCACTGGATCAAGATGGAGCTCAGGTAAGTATTAGGGGGGCTGCTGCACACAGAAGGTTTTTTATCTTAATGCATCAAATGCATTAAGATAAAAAACCTTCTAACTTTAGAACCACTTGAATTTTCTCTACAGCTTTAGCTACAGTACATTGTACTACTTGTAATGAAAAGTCTCATGATATGCAGGTTGCTGGATTCCGTAAAAATCTTCACTGCAGGGATGCCCTGTCCTCTACCTGCTGCTGAAATTCCAGCGCTGTGGGGGTTAACACCATCAAATCTCTGTTATCAACTGCACTAAAAGTGATCCAACAGCAACATGCCCCCTCCAGCCCTCACCTCCAATGATAAAAGTTTTTTCACTGATTACACTGCATGTCACAAGATCTGTGAATGGGGGGGGGGGGGGGGTATCTGATCAGTCACAGGATCATCTCCCCCATTCACAGATGGATAGAGTCATCTATAGATTTCTCCCATTCAACCCAGAAAATCTTTATTTTTCTGGCCAGTTTATGACTGGGAAAGGGATGGGCAGCACTAGGAGCCAAGTAGGCTCTGTGTTGCATACTCATGGGAATTTTAACTGTATATTTAGCTGTTTGCCTGGGACTCAGCTTCTATATATTAAACTGCAAGGTCTTGAATACAAACAGTTTCATTTTAGGCCTTTCTATTATGCATAAGCCATACATTACTTGAAACAATAGAAAATAGTATATTTGTGCTTGTGCATCCATGATAGTAATTAAAAAAGTAAATAATGGCAATAAAAGTAATTGCAATATTCACTGAGAACTAATAGCTATGTGTTAGAGGTTACATTAGTGAACATGGGAACTGCACAGACCACATACTCGATTTAGACAACGATTAAGCCTTTAATTATTAAGAAGGTCTATGAACTGTGTTTAATGAAGTGTTTACCTATTATGCTGACATACGTGATTGTGTTCAGTTATATTTATATACTTCTTTTGTTTCTTCCCTGCCATGTACATTAAAGGTTTTCACTTCTCTTTAAAAAGCCGTAACATGGGGGCGTGAAAAAGATTTAAAATTCATGGTTAGAGGGTAGGTTATAATATGAAAAGTTATTTGATCTGTCACGGAAACCCCACTGATAAAATCAGGTATATAGAGCACCATAGGAGACATGTCTGCAGGGAGAGTGGTCCAAACACCGGGAAGCTAAGGAATTCTGATGTTAATTGTAGTGGATGTATGGAAGAAAAGCTCATTAAATATATTTCATACAAGCTAATTAATGCACTATATACAATATCATTTGGGAACACAGAAAGTCCCTTTCTTTTCACACGACTCTGTATGACCGACCCTTGCAGTTCTGTCCTTATCCTTATGAGACGACTAACTCATTTGAAGGGAAATTAATGTTTTCTTAGAGATACAGTTCATGTAAAAGTAATTAATGTGATAATAATTTTCTTGTTATTTTGTTGTTTGAAAAATGTTGTTTCTGTGTATAGTTTGTAGTCATATATGAACATGCAGACTCTGCTTCTTGCTTCATAGTGCTACGCGAAAGGCTGTTCTTTAACCGCTTGCCGACCATGTCACAAGGATGTACGGCGGCAAAGCAGCTCCAGATCACAGCACAGCAGATTCACAGCAGAAGCCAATCAGTGGGTGCTGGCCAATGGATGTCCGCTAGTATCCGCCGATTGTTGGGAAAACACGCAGAACAGGGCTCTGCCTAAGTAAACAAGGCAGAGCTCCGTTCTGACAGGGGGTAGGGATGAATTTTCTTTCCCTGCTAAGCAGGGAATAAAATCCATAACTTCTCTTAGTGAAAGCACCACACACAGTAAACACAAACACTGGCTAGGCACACATTTAACCCTTTGATTGCCCTAGCTGATAACCCCTTCCCAGCAAGTGCCATTAGTATAGTGACTGCATATTTTTAGCATGATCACCAGTGGCAGCCAGTCCACAAGGGGCGCTGCCCTCCAGCCCCCACCATCTGTGTGGTCGTGCACTGTGCGGGGGCCGAACCAAAAGGTCTTTACAAGGTCCGTCATCCCCTCACAAGCACATGACCACATCCCGAGGCCCCAATTGGCCAGTTTCATATTGTCCTCCCAACTTCTTAGCCCTGCCACCCTGCGATACCAGCAAATTGGCTTCCAGCTTCTTGGCCAATCAGGACAAGACCCAGAACCCAGAAAGAAGACCGGGTCAAGACAAGAGCCATGGCACCGGGCACCAGGGGAGCCATTACAGCGGGAGAGCTCCGCCGTAGGGTGATTGTGGACCTAAAGGAGTCCACCTGCAACCCTCCCCAAAATTCTCCAGCACCAGCCATCACTGATGATCACTGTATTAGTGTCACTGGTTCCCAAAATGTGTCAAAAGTGTCAGTTAGTGTCAGAATTGTACATCATTAGTGCAGCGCTAACAAACATCTAAAACTGCTCCGTATTAAGGGAGTACATATATATATATATATATATATATATATATATATATATATATATATAACCAAAAAATATTCAGTGAAGGAAAACAGAAAAAAGTGTCCAAATAAAGTCTTTCGATAAACATTAAAAGGAGGGTGTGTAGATATCACTCCACATTTATGCAATTCACCCGCATGCAATGTGAACCTTCACCAAGTCAGGATAGGGTACTCTTACCAGAAATGGTAGGATATATGCACATAGGGATGTAATTATCAAGGGTACATCTAAACATCAGGCAGACTTCAATGGGACGTATATTGGCACTTCCACACACGAACCCAGTTCACTAAAATGGTTACTTTCCAGGACCATATAGGCGTATAAGCCAGAGAGTTCCAAAACCAGAGAAATGGATCCAACAGGTGGCCACAGCAAACCTCAGTGAGAACAGAAGATGCTACATAGTGTAATTTGGTTACCATATAAAATTTAAAAAAGAATCATACTTACATGATTAAAAAGTATCACAAGCGATATGGAATTCCAATCAGTACAAGTAAAAGCGTGATGGTAGACGAGCAGGCCTGCCTCACCCGATGCGTTTCATCCGCCACGACTTCAACAGGGGTATGGGCAACCTGCTCTCATCGCGCTATATTTATAAATGACCGCCACCACTCATCATGGAGACTCCACCCAAGCACCTCCCAACGGCGTGAGCTCCAAGCCTCACTTCCGTT
>BLSH010334896.1:106338-120986 GCA_018402905.1 Glandirana rugosa
ATTTTGTTAAGAATAGGGGACGACCGGGGGTTTAAGGGGGAGGCAAGGGGATCTGTGTTGGGAGGGGGAATTTGGGGGCCAGCAGGGGATAAGAATTGTTTTAGAAGGGGAAATTTGGGAAGTTGTGCTAGTAGTGATTTCACGGGATTTGTGTTGGGAGTGGGGATGGAGGAAGAGGATTTGTGCTGGAGGGGGGTTTTGGTGGGTTTGTTCTAAAAAAAGGTAATATGGTCGAGGGAGGGAATTTATGCTAGCAGGGATGATTGGGGGTATTTGGGCTAGGATGGGAAATTTGGGGGGATTTGTGCTGGGAGGGGGGATGGGGGATTTGGGGTGGGGGGGGAGGATTTGTGCTTAGAGGGGAAATTTGAAGGGTAGAGGATTTGTACTAGGGGGAGATTTTTTTTCAGGGGGTGGATTTACTCTGGGGGGATTTCTGATGACACTGATGACATGATGACCTGCTCATACATCTTGGGGGGGGCGCAATTTGGCATGTTCGCCCTGGGCTCTAGATCAGTGACTCTCAACCTCAGTCCTCAAGTACCCCAATGGGCCATGTTTTCAGGGTTTCCATTACTTTGCACAGCTGCTTAAATCAATATCAATGACATGGTATAAATAAGAGTTATTTTATCTAAGAGAAGTTTCCAAAACATGGCCCGTTGGGGATACTTGAGGACTGAGGTTGAGAATCACTGCTCTAGATGACCTTGTCCTGGCACTGCCTCTATGTAACGAATCATAGTATGCTGTTTTAGCACAAGCAGTATGTCCTTAATCATTTGCAAGCAATGTCAAAGGACCACTCTGCAGAAAGCATGAAGTATGACGGACCACTGCAAGAGATAAATAAGCGTAGATGAAATTTATCCCAAAATCTGCTACGGGGTGGCTAGATCCCCAAGATGTAAAATGCTTCATATGAAAATGCAGTGCACATACCCTGCAAATGCACTTACATCTGACATGTGAGTCAACAGGGATCCACATATAAGTGTAGTCTACCCAAGGGCCCCTCCTATCTGACGCTACCCACTGTTTCCATCAAGAAAAATAGAAAGGCATGCTTGCCCTCCTCTTATCTCCTGCCATTGGGCAAGTAACTTGCCAACTGATGTGATGACCTCATAGACACAATAAAAAAAAAATGGCTGTGCGTGCTCCACAGTGGAGCGTAATACAATTTCCCCCCATGGCAGTAGTGGTCTGCATTTTCTACAGTGGAAGAGGGTACCACCAAAGGATGTAATGATGGCAGCAACAACCCCAAGGGATGAAAAACAATGCTGTAGATCAGGGATATGCAATTAGCGGACCTCCAGATGTTGCAGAACTACAAATCCCATGAGGCATTGCAAGACTCTGACAGCCACAAGCATGACAGCCAGAGGCAGAGGCATGATGGGACTTGTCGTTTTGCCACAGCTGGAGGTCCGCTAATTGCATATCCCTGCTGTAGATAAAATACAGGGGAAAATATCCATACAGGGAAAAATAAAAGGTAAAAAAGGAAGTCTAGGACACACTTACTGTATCTTGAAGGGAATCCAGTGATCTAGATGACTCCGAAATTGAAAGGAGTACCTAACATGGTGCATTACAATTACACCAAACATAAAGCATAACCAATTTGCACCAAACCTAAGAAGATACAAAAAAAATAAATAACCATACAGTTGTCTAGAAAATACATAATATACACTATCTCACAAAGTGTTGTAAATATTTTACTATATCTTTTCATGTGACAACACTGAAGAAATTACTCTTTGCTACAATGTAAATTAGTGAGTGTACAGCTTGTATAACAGTGTAAATTTGCTGTCCCCTCAAAATAACTAAACACACAGCCATTAATGTCTAAACCACTGGCAACAAAAATGAGTACACCCAGAAGTGAAAATGTCCAAATTGGGCCCAATTAGCCATTTTCCCTCCCCAGTGTCATGTGACTCGTTAGTGTTAAAAGGTCTCAGGTGTGAATGGGGAGCAGGTGTGTTAAATCTGGTGTTATCGCTCTCATTGTCTCATGCTGGTCACTGGAAGTTCAATATGGCACCTCATGGCAAAGAACTCTCTTAGGATCTGAAAAAAAGAATTGTTGCTCTACATAAAGATGGCCTAGGCTATAAGAAGATTGCCTGAATAGATATTTACAATAATGTGAGGGGTGTACACACTTTTGTGAGATACTGTACATATATATATCACAATGCTTAGCTGATTAGCAAGAATAATCAAACATAATTGTAAAAGTGAAACAAAGGTATTATTTAATTAAGGCCAGGATGTTCCATGGCCCTTAAACTATATATTCATTTACATTCTAGATGTAATAACAATTTATCAAGATTCCTGGATATCGTGATAAACAGCTATTACAATTAGAATATAAATGGATATATAGATATAGGTTAAAGGCCATGGAAATTCTGGGCCTTAATGAAAATCAGCATATGCAAGATTATTTATGATATACAGCAATCAGGTCTTGTTATGGTCTTAACAAAGACTGTTATATAAACCCTTTTGTGTGAAAAATACAAAATGAGATGCTTTCTGCTATTTATGTGTTTGTGTTAAGTATAAATGTAATATTCCTTGGCTCTTTTTTTCTTACTTCCTCTTCAAAATGGTGACTTCACGCATATACATGTCACTTATACACACAGGCTGAAAATCGGACACAAAAGGTTGGTTCAGCAGGAACCGGATGACTTTTGGCCAATGTGAACAGCTGTCTGTTCTACAGAAGTAGATCTGCCAGTGTATAGGTGGGGTGCAGCTATGGTTGCCACCTGATCCCTTTAAACCCAAACACATTAATTACGCAGATTCTGTGGCTGATTAAGGTGGTAATTAAACTCACTTGGTGCCTTATCTGCATTAAATCAACCACAGGACCTGTGTAATTCATATGTGTTTGAGTTTAAAGGGATAAGGTGGCAACCCTAGGGTGCAGCGTGGTGTGGCGGCAATAATTCACATAGTCAGGCGCAATAATACACTATTAAAGCAATGCAGCAATAGTTCCCAGACTGCTCAACCAGGTGCACTCACGGTTACAGCAACTTAAACAGAGCGGGTTTTAGCCAGAATAACAGCATAGAGAGGGGCAGAATGTGGCCTGGCCTTTTCATGCCTAATCAAGAAGATGACCAGAGGAGATGCGACCCTACACTTTCCCTCCTCGTCAGGAACCTTTCCCTGTGTTACCAACTCGTGTAAAGTGCACCAAGCCCAAGAGCCAGGGCCTTAAAAAGGCTCTGCCCAACCGAAGTTGGCTGCCAGAGTCACATGGGGCAACAGCATCCAACTGGATTGCTTCCCCAGTCACCCAGGAAAAAAATAGAGGAACAAGGTTCCTCTTGACTTCCTCTCCAGCTGCAGAGCAACTGCGGTTGAGCACCACTTGCAGTGGAGAAAATAAACTGTAGTTGCCTACAAGCGCTGATCAATGTGTTCTGGTGGAAAGGGACAGCAGGGAAGATCGCCACACTAACATCACTTGTGTTAGTATAGTGATCTTTTTTTTTTTCACATGCTGAGAGGGGAGAAATTTGTTTTTTGGTCAATAAATGCTCAAGCAGCAGTATTAAGCTGTGTATAGAATTTCAATCCACATTTTTCATCCTAAGAGCTTTGTAAGAACATTTGTTTGTTTTCCGAATCATTAGTGGGGTCAACTGTTTGTTTTCTACCACAGTGGCAAAAAAAAAAAAAAATTTCTCAAATTTTTAACTTTCTATGTAGTTTTTATTCGTTAAACTCCATTCATTCCAAAACTTGATGTTAAAGGCAAACAAAATCTTGAACTGCTTCCAAATGATATTTGAATGTACTGGAAATTTTCGTACAAATTTTACTAAGAATTTTCATATGCATTTTCGTGCAAAATTCTCCCATGGTGCTATCCTATACCAGAAACCTTCAACAAAGTCTCTCCTCAAGTGTCTTCATCTTGTTGTGCTTTAATACTGATTCATGCACTCTGACCCCCCCCCTTTTTTTTACTCAACTTATTGAAAAGATTTCCACTCTCTAAAATGCATTTGGGCCCTGGTTCACACTGATGCGCTGTGGGAAACGCACAAGATTCTCTGTGTTTCCCCACATTGCTCTTCCATGCAATCTGCTGCGGGTGTCAATGTTAATGACACCCCGAAACAGATTGCAAAACGCATTGCAAGGGTGTGATTCAGGTGCGGGGGGAAAAAAGGGGTCCTGTACTATTGTGGTGTAGATATGATGTGATTTGATGGCTCAAATCATGCTGCACAGACATCGCATGTGATGTGCACAGGTGTGCGGTGGGATTTCTGTGTAACTCAGTGTTTTGCACGCTCCGGTGTGAACCTAGGCTGAATATAAACCAGAGACCTATCTCTTATATGCTTATACAAGGTTTCTTAAAGCACAACAATCTTAGAGACATCTCATTAATGCTACCTTTTATTTGATTCCTAAATACTGGAGATGACCTCACAGTCATTCACTGAAATAATGGATTTGTCTGGTTAATTGTGCATTGGAGATGAACAACTGGTACTAACCAGAGATGATAGACCTCAAATATTTACTGTAACACAATTTGGTAAAATTGCCATGATTTGAAATCATCCACCAGATATAAGAAAATAAAGAACATCTAAATACCAGATACCCATGCATATGGGAGAAATAGAGGGCTTTGGATACTCTGAGATGTTTAACTTGCTTGGGTGCCAGAGGATATCCTCTTTCGAAAGACACTGGTCACCTAAACCCCTGGCTCTTTTTTTTTCCTTCCCCCATTTTTATTCTAATTTTTGTGTAGGGATCTGCTGCCCTCTGTTAGCTGTTAATATCACAGAGCTATGTATAATATGTAGTAGCATTAACTGTTTCTGGGGGGGGGGTTAAAAAAACCCAGAAGGAGGAAGTGGAGAGACAGAAAGTGGAGCTGACACAACATGTTCACATACAGGAGCTGCTTTGCGGCGATACAATATTTTATTCAGACCAGAAGCAGAGACTATTGGGTAAATGTTCCTGTGTTCTGGCAATTTAACTGTAACTGCCCATAAAGTCTTGATCTAAATCCTAGTGACAGACAAGTCTCTGTCCTATCGTTATTATCTCACATGTACAGTGCCAGATTGCTAGGTCTGTGCTTCTGTATGTATGTAGTGGTCACCTTCCAGTGTATTAGTAGGTGAACCTATTCATTGCAGCAGAATTTATACTGTATGTAAGTCCTGTTATTTTAGTTATAAGCAGCTTCTGTTATTTTAGTAACCCTGGTCCCTTCTGATCTGGGATTATATAGCTAGTTATAGCTTGATAACTAGCACAATCTAGTGCCAGATTAGGCATCCAACGGGCACTTCTGGAAGTTAGAGGCCTGGTTGCATGTCAGATTAAAAACTACTAGGGAGGGACTAAAGCACAGAGTAGATTGACTGAGTTCCAGTGCTACACCTCAGTTTCTGCATGTGAGAAGCTGCATTTCTGGCTGGTTGGACAAAAGAGGATCTCCTCATCACTGTTGATCTTGTCTTCAGGTTTTCGACACAAAGATGAATGCCACATAATGATCATTCACAGGGGCCCCTGCTACTGAACTTTGCAGCAACAAGTGTGTGTGTGTGTGTGTGTGCACAATTCCACCAGTACTCTTGTTGGGCCCTTTGCTGATATTACCTGTTTGTACATGTATGTACTATTAATAATCTTTCCTTCCATAAACCTTTTTATTATTTTTATACTGGTGTGCATCTGTATACTTATATTTAATGTTATATACTGGCTACAATAGTTTCTCTACTTCCAATTATTTTTTTTTATATAATACATTTTTATTGATTTTCAAGACAAAAAATACACATACAAAGTTACACATAGCCATATAGGGCAAAGGCGATAAAACAAGGATACATGTTCAAATGTGTCTGACCTATTATGAGACGTTGTCCCGCCACAGGTACCCATAAATGACCGAAGTCTGATGTCAATCTCCATGGTTACCTAGGGGTAGGAGGGTCCCCCCCGCCGGCACCCCAACCGGGAACTAACTGTGCCGGGCCCCCTGTAAAATGTTTCCTATGTTGTGACACCACAGCGGTCAACAGTAAATGTAAATCCTGGCTATACTACGGTCAAATCACCAACAATCGGTTTGTGCCCTATCTGAAGTTTTAATCCTTGATGACCCCCCTTTGCATTCAACAAAGAAAAGAAAATCAACATAAACATAATTCAGAGACAGAGAAAGGAGTTAGAGAGATGGAGGAGAGAGGATAGAATAGTGGAGAGGAGAATAGATATAGGTAGGAGAACTAAGAGGAAGTTCAAGAAGTTCCCAGCCGGCATGGAGTGGAAGATTTTGAGACCAATATCATAAATAGTTGCTTATAATTGAATGCACAATGTGACACACTGCTAATGTTAAGGGCCTAATGTAAGGGGGGAGTGATTGGCACAGATGTGGAGGGGCCTCCCATCGGTATTGGATCAGGGGATGAGATAATATCCTTGTAAATGCTTGTGGTCTTAAATTCGAACCATAAGGCCCATATTTTAGTATGTTTGCCAGATTCCCCTCTCAACAGGTATGTAAGTTCCTCCTTGTAACACAAATCGTTCACTTTCTGTAGCCATAATTTACTAGAGGGTGTTTGCGGTTTATTCCACAGGAGAGGAATGAGGGACTTAGCTGCGTTGAGGAGGTGTGGGGTCATAGAACGTTTATAATGGCCAATAGTTTCTACAGTATTGTGAAAAAGTACAGCCCAAGGCTCCATTGGGAAAGTGGATCCTATGATTAAGTTGATGAGTCTGACAATTTCTGACCAGTAGGGCTGGATGAGTGGGCAGTGCCACCATATATGCATGTGTGAGGCCACTTGACCACGGTTCCTCCAGCATAGAGCAGAGTTGCTGAGAGATATATGGTGCAATTTGGTAGGTGTATTATACCACCTTGCAAGCAGTTTGTAGTTTGTCTCGACCGTCTTTGAACTTCCAATTATTTTGATTAGATTATTGGTTAATTTCCCAGTAAGGAAATCCCTACTGTTCACAGAGGCACTCTCCTTGGTGGAGGCATTACCAGCTTTATTATCAAACCCACTCTTCCACTTAGCTAAGCTTCTGATTCTCCTTTTTACCTACAGATTAACACAATATCCTGTGTGGGTAAGGCCATTTCTTTTAACCCACCCAAAAGAAGGCTATATTTGCTTTCTTTTATTTTCCTCTTTTTTTTCTTTCTTTTCTTTCCCTTTCCTTTATATCGTCATAAAAGCTAAAAAGGCTAGAATACTGAGCCCTAAATCCCATTCCACAACTGTTGGAAGAGAGAATCTGAAACAGGAAATAGAGGACTTAAAAACACCAGGTTGCTTGTTAATGTATGAATTTCATTTGAATGCACACCCCTAACAGGGAGGCAGTTAGGAAAACTGGCTTATTTTTATACTTTAAAGCTGCGTACAGTTTGACATTCTTTATAATATAATGCCTAAATCAGAGTTTCATTTTCACAGCACAATTTTGCTGTCTTATTGAGGATAACACCTAAATCAAAGTTTTGTTTTGTCACTGGGGGATCATTTTTCCAGTAGCAATTATTCTTCCTCCTATCACTTCTATTATAACTCTTCCACTCTATTGACTCTATTGCCCAATCTTGCCCTCCCCGTAGCTTTGCATTCCTCCCCTACACAGCAAATCCCTATGGGTGCCATTCCTCTGAGCCAGCTCATATCCCAGAAGGACACTATCCCTTCCCACAGCTCTGCAGCACTCCTGACCAGATGCAATTCCTGAAGACATATTTAATTCCCTAAACACCATGCCATTGTTTTCAATCTTGTTCTGCTTTACCTTTAAATATATATGGACCAGCACAAATGCAATGAACAACCAAAATATACTATAACCCAATATATAATGGCTCAATACATATATGCTGGTGAACAAATCAGTGAATAAAACTTCCTTCATATAAAATATGTCCCACAGTCGCAAACAAATAAATTAATATAAATTAAAAAACTCCACAATAGAAACAAAGCCCATCCACAGGTGAAGAAGTGCTGACTGGAAATGCTCCTTTGCTAACTGTCAGATGAACCCCCACAGGTAGGCATCAGTTCCTCAAAAAAATCATAAATGGACCATGGAGAGAGGAAAAGGAGAGAGACTCATAGTGCGATACCGTCACACAGTTGTATTATAAAAGACACCAATGGGTACTCACATGAAAAAACAAAACAAAATACAGCATGTATCAGCCAATCGCTGTCAACCAGAGAGCGCACAAGTGTCAGCTACTCAGATTCCGCCCATCATCTTTCATCCTAAAGGAAATCTTCATCGCCGGTGCATGACCTCCTCACACCCTCCACTGACAGAATGTAAGGTGATCTCGGATGGGGGTCTTCCCAGGGTAGTGTGAGGCAGTTGCAGTGGGGGTTTCTGCAGCTGCCTCACACCATCTTGGGAAGAGCCTCATCACAGGGCACCTTAAACCTCCAAGAAAGAGATACTCATGCTTCATGCTCCGCACTGACTGTTGTCTTGCGCTAGGCTGCCTTCCGCCCCCATGATAGACATTACCCCCTAACACCCCCAACTGACAGATATCCCCACAGTTACCAGACACCCATTTCCCTCAATTGTCTTATGTCTGCTGTTCATAGAAATCTCTCCTAAGGCCACATTTTACCTCCCACCCCAGAGACACACATCTCTTGCCCATCAGACGTCCCTCACTGGCCCCCTCACCCCCCCAAAATGACACTGCACTCACTGCCCACTTCACTTCCTCTGCTGACATACTGCATATTCCCCCAGCTGCTTTACTCTCTTGCACATAATGCCCACTGCCATAATTATCACACTCAATTCTAGCACATTCTGCCCCTGCACTCCTTTTCTTCTATTAGTCTGTGGCGTAACAATGTCTGCACTCCTCTTTGGCACATACTGGTTAGTAGATGGAAGCATTCTATGCATGCATGTTTTAGAACTACTCCCTTAAGAAATCATGGTTACGTTAATTTGGTGTGTGACTATAGATAATGACCGGAAAGAAATGTGCAAAACAATATAGCCCTGATTGCTTCAGAGCTCCAACTCTCCCTTTTCAAACTGCCAAGTAGGGATTTAAAGCATGTTATTATGAAGACAGATTCAAGTTGGAAAAAAAGTAAACCCCTTCTATGTCTGTGGATGCACCTTCATCCTCAGCTCCTCCTACACACAAACACATACAAATAATAGGCAGAGCTTGCCTCTGCACCCCTTGTCCACAGCTTGATTTTATGCCCCTTTATCCACCGTTCTCCTCTGCACCACTCATCCACAGCTCATGTAAGCAATCCTATATCCACCACTCACTTCTGCACCACTCTTGACAGCTCATGTAAGCGCCCCTTTATCCACCACTTCACCCCTTGTCCACAGCTCATCTGTACCTTTCATCATTAGCTTACTTATGCTACCTTCACCTCCCATTCACAGCTCACCTGCACCCCTAAAACCCTTGTCCACGGCTCACCTGCACAAAGCTTGCCTGTGTCCTTTGTACTCCACTTACCTGCACCATCCTCTACAGCTTACCTGCACTCTTTCAAACCTTGTCCACAGCTCCCTTGAACACAGCTTGACTGTGCTCCTGTTCACAACTCACCTGCCTCTCCTTGTACCTCTTGCATAAAGTTTTTCTGGATTCTCATTCCTAGCTAGCTCACCAGTGGCTTTTGCACTGCAGCATCCATCTCCATCCACAGCTCAATGGATCAGATATCTGGACTTGCCCACTGAGGGGTCTTCACCACAACACTCTGTGCTGAAGAGGAGTTGTAGAAGACCCCATTATGGATCGGGCTTAGGGTGCCCTAGTGGAGACACTGTGAAACTGCACTCACTAATGTCTACACCACAGTCAGGAGCCACGGTCATGTGAAATCAGCATTAAGGAGGTACTCTAGATTTGGAAATGAGCAGAGCACTTGTACAGTTAACACTTTGTAATCCATGGCCACACTTCTTACACTGTTGACAATAAAGCACTTTGGACACAACTGCTGTTAGAGAACATCTCCTCCTCCAGGTGTGAAGCATTTCTGAGCTGGTACAGCGGAACTTGTACTGGGCTTCACCAACTTAGCAGTCCCATTACTTCACTCCCAGTGACATTGTTCTGTATGTTACTATTGGATACAGGAAACAAACTTCTCCATAGTTCAATGCTTGTTCTCCTTCCGAGGCCTCAATACATCACCTGTGACTCCCAGGCTATGTCCCTAAGTATTCTGTGCCATGAGGTTGGTCCCAGTATGTGGGAAACTGGTTGCTAGTGAAGGGGCCAAGCATAACACCCCTTCACTACCAGAGCATCCGTTACCTCTGCCATGTCACCCATTTCTTGGCTGGTTGGCTGCATTAGCAATGGACACACATACGGTAGTAACTAGCAATGGCAATATAACCTCCTCTGGACAGTACCCCTGTACTCTATCTTCTTTAATTTCTTCAGTCCCCTGTTTTGTGAGTCCTGTTCTTTTGATATGTCATGCATGAACCCCTTTAGAGACTTCAAATCAGGCAATTTAGATGAACAATAAAGATCTTTTACTGAAGTAGTTGCACATAACAAGGACATAGTTCTCAAATAAATCTTCCACACACTTTACTGTGCAAAGCTTTCTAGTGCCCCTGAAGAGTGACCCATGAGGTAGTCATACCTTAGGCAGATGGCAAAATCCATAGAGTCCTTTTCAAGGCAAGAGTCCACAATAGGTATTAAATCCATAAGAGGTAGCAATAATCCATAACAGAGTCCAGTTAAGGTAGCACAAGTCCAGATAAGTCCATAGGTTCCAGACCCCACTGGGATTCTCGAATGGGCTCCCCCCAAGAGGTGGTACAGTAATCGCTACATTTTGGCAGACTTTCCCCCAACCTCTCTCTCTAGGGCACTAATGAGCCCCTTTTTTATATTGTACCTTTCAAGAATCAGTAACCTTCTGCAAAGAGCATGAAAACCTGTCCAGCAGCATTAACCCTTCCTTCTTGGACACCACCAGCTCAGCAGGTAAACCTAATGACACAGTGCAAGAAATCTTAGAGCATGAACACACTGGAAGAAAAATTGTAACACTTTAGAACCCTCATGGAAGAACCTGCTTACATGTGTCACATGACGAATCTGACTTAATTTAAAAACAACCATAAAAACATACTAGGTGGCCTCCAGGGCTGGTGGGGCTTAAATTATTTTTCAGTGTATACATAACTGGATTGAACAGCATATTCTAACATTTTCCTGGAGTTCTGATTAAACATTTTCAAACCTTGTTTTTTAACATACTTGTCTTCCGGAGGTCAGATTTGTATTTGACATATGCATGGCTCTTGTTAAGTTGCACAGCCCAATCCCATTAAAATCCTACAGATGGCTCTGCAAATAATTTCATTGAAAGCATGTGAATAAAACCTTTTCAACTCAAGCTTGACACCTCATGGTATTTATAGTTCACTTTCCCCTAGGCACGTGTGAATCATGCTACCATTACATAAAATCCCATCCTTTTACTTCACATATGTGTTTATATGTAATATGACTATTACTATGATAAAGAAGAGGATCTGTTCCAATCCTAAGGTCTGATGTTTGAATTTTCTCCACAAGTCTTTAACTGCAAAGACAAGAATAATAAAAACGATAAAAAAGAGTGAGAAAAAGTGTATTCTAGCTGGGACTGTCTCCTCTTACAATACTTATTGACCCACACGTACCCTGTGACAGGTAGAATATGACAACTGTACACTTCCTGGAAAGCAATACACTTTTCAGTAAAAATTGGCTGAATATAGATGGATTGGCAAATATCGATTGGGTAAAAATAGGTGGGGAACTATTTACCCATTGTTGTAAAAAAATCACCTAAACTCACTGAAAGAATGGTGCACACATGGTACATTGGTCCTTTACAACTGCCAAACTTCAGGTGACAGTTGGATGTGCACACCAAAGCTAAAACAGTCTTCCTTGTGACACCCACGACAGCACATGATCTCTCTGCCTGCAGATTCAGAGTGAGAGAAAATACTTCCACACTTCCCCTTTAAGTAGAGTCACTCAGTGGGAGATCTTTCCCATCTCCCCACTGCCACACAGAGCAAAAATGGTAATGCAAATTGGGTGATTAGGGTGTGCCCAGGCACACACCTATGACTAGTGGAGGTGATGGAGGTGGTGCTATCATCTGAGGAAAGTCACAGGAAGTTTACTGTAGAAACTAAGTTTTTGTCTGGAAAAGGAGTGTAAATGGAATGGTCTATCCCCACTCTAATCCCCCCTTTCCCTTGTTATTTTTCTACTGCCATTTTTTTCTTGTTCTACTAAATACTACTGACAGTCAAATGATAATAGAGAATGCAGGGCAGGACTGGCAGCTATGTGCTCTGCCCCTAATGCAAATGTTGGAGCATAATGACATACTAGGAGGAGATGTGAAAAACCCATGGTCTCTGAGCTGTTCAGTGCAGTTAGCAGTGATAAAGCCAAGATGTCAAAGAGAATCCTAGGTCCTATTGCTATGGATGCACAACAACTAGGAAACCAACGGACAGTGGTGGCTGGTGGATTTATTTTTGGGGGGGCGTCAAACAACCACCCCCCTGGTGGCGTGGCACTAAATCCCCCCTGGGCCGCCGGCGGCCCAGCACTTACCCCACCTAGGTGGCGGGCTGTGGGCTGCCATGTCGCCCAGCATGGCGGGCAGACCCCATCAAGTTGACGGGCTGCAGGGTGCGGGAAGCAGCTCTGGTGTCCGCTCCTCCAGTTGCTTCCGCTGTGCCTCTCCACTCCTTCCAAGCGTTAGGCGTCCAATAGGATCACCTGACGCTTTCTCCAATCGGAAACCGGGTCTCACAACCCGCCTCCTGATTGGCGGGGAGGAAATTTAGTGTGAAAATAGTGAATATTCACTCGCTATCGTCACACAATTGGGTGGGATCGGGGCGCAGAGCACACCCTTTTTTGAAGCCTATTAGATCCTCTGGCTCTAATCATGTGCTTCAAAAAAACACCCCCACCCCCATTGGAATCCATAGTCCGGTGTCCCTGTATGTAGATCAGGGGGCCGAACGCATGGATAGGGGGGGTGGTGCCCGTGCGCCCCTAATGGACGGGCCGCCACTGCCAATGGAGAAAATCACAAGACACTGTTTTGCAATGCACTATTTTAATTTGCAATTTCAGAGTATTTGCAATAAAACAAAACTTTTGGCTTAATAGTGCCCCCGAGTTGCTATAGTTGATATTTTGAATGAAGGCATACTTGTAAATAAGTCTGTAAATACTTCGCTTTCCTTCTGCATGCACCTCCAATCTCCTCTGCCTTGCTGCATGATAGTGGTCTACGGCTGGCCATACATTATACAATTCCCTTATTCAATTTCCTTTAGATTTACCTTCAACTATGTAGTGCAAGGTCTGCCTGATTTAATATGAATTGAAAGTGTTTTGGTTTGTCCTCATATTATATAGTTTTGGTAAATATAAAGGAAAATTGTAAAATGTATGGCTGGCTTAAGAGAAGGCTTTTCTCAATTTGGAGTGACCTTCCTTCAATTCCTGTGTCCAGCAGGGACACTAAAGCTGGCTATAGACAGGGCTGGCCCAAGACATTGTGCTGCCTGGGTCCAAGATTGAAATGCTGCCCCCCACCTCCTAAAAAAAACCCCACTCCCATCAAAAGGCCCCCACATCCATTATTTACATCATAATTAAAACTAAAATTAAATGTATCAGGAAGTCAGATTTACATGCAACAGCACCTTGCCTATATACAAAATTATGACATACCATTGTGTTCAATTCATAGAGGTGGGCCAGGGAAGTATAGGGGTGGGTTAGGGCAGTATAGGGGTGGGCTAGGGCAGTTGTCATCAGGACACACAACTGCTGGTAAAATCCTGGTCGTCAATTTTCTGCGTAAATAGAAGAGAAAGAGAGGCGGCCATGGTTCCATTTGCTACCCCTCTCAAAGTGCTGCCTGGGTCCAATGGACCAGTGTTGCCAACCGTCCGTTAATTCGCGGACAGCCAGTAAATGCCAGTCTATTTTCTGGCTGTCCGCGAATGTCCGTTACGGACAGCGGTGCCCGTAAGAAGGATGGCTGCGGGCCGACAGTGCAACTGCGCATGCGCCATTCAGAAGCCTGCCGAGCTCGGGAGAACTCGTACACGCTCGGTCGGGCAGGCGCATGCGCAGTGATGTGATGGTGCCGCCTGGCGCCATTTTTGAATGTTCTCAGCGGCGCCTCTCCACTACAGGGGTCTGGGGAGCATCTGCGTCTTCCCGGAAAGAGCGGAGAGAGCAGACTCGTGTGGGAGACGCACACCACAGCAGCATGGACTTTGACCGGACGGACCCCTGCTTGGCTGAGGCTGAGCCTGCTCTGCAGCGCTGGTGAGTGCAATTTAAAGCCAAAACCAGCCCACACACAGCAATTCAGAGGCATCATTCATCATTCTTGTGGCACAGACAGAGGCAGAGTTCAGGGCAGGGCAGGCCCAGACAGAGCCTATGGTGTGTGGCGGTTTAATATATATATATATATATATATATATATATATATATATATATA
>BLSH010334896.1:140198-151971 GCA_018402905.1 Glandirana rugosa
TCAAAGAGGTATGTCCTCCGTAGAACTTCGACAGTAATGGTTGTTTCCTAAAACATGCTTCATAATTAATGTCTAGAAGGTAGGCACACCTATTTATTCATTTACAGCAGGTAAAATAAGTATTGAGCATGTCACCATTTTTCTAGGTACAGTATATCTATTTCTAAAGGTGCTATTGGCATGAAATTTTCACCACGTCGGTAACAACCTTGCATTCCATACATAAAAAGAAACCAAAACATATAAGTTCAGAAATGAAGTTATTTGTAATAAAATAGAATGTCACAGGGAAAAAGTATTGAACATGCTAACTGAAATTTATTTAATACTTCGTACAAAATCCTTTGTTGGTAATGACAGCTTCAAGATGCCTCCTGTATGGAGAAACTAGTTGCATGCATTGCACAGGTGTGACTTTTGACCCATTCTTCCACACAGTCTTCAAATCTTGAAGGTTCCATGGGCCTCTTCTATGAACTATGATCTTTAGTTCTTTCCATAGATTTTCTATTGGATTTAAGTCAGATGATTGGCTGGGCCATTCTAGCAGCTTTATTTTCTTTTTTTGAAACCAATTGAGAGTCCCCTTGGCTTTGTGTTTGGGATCATTGTCTTGCTGAAATGTCCACCCTCATTTCTCAAGAATGTCTTGGTACATTTTTCCATTCATCCTTCCTTCAATGATATAAAGTTTGCCACTACCATATGCTGAAAAACAGCCCCACACTATGATGCTCCCACCTCCAAACTTCACTGTGGTATGGGGGTGTTTCTGGGGTGATGTGCATTGCCATTTGACCTCCAAACATGGTGTGTATTATGGCACCCAAAGAGTTCAATTTTGGTCTCATCTGACCAGACTATATTCTCTCAGTACTTCACAGGCTTTTCTAAATGTTGTGCAGCAAACTTTAAACAAGCTTCAACATGCTTTTTGTTCAGCAATGGGGTCTTGCATGGTGAGCGTGCATACAGGCCATAGCAGTTGAGTGCATTACTTATTGTTTTCTTTGAAACAATTGTACCTGCTAATTCCAGATCTTTCTGAAGCTTTCCACAAGTTGTCCTTGGCTTTTCAACAACTCTTCTGCTAATTCTTGCGAGGAGCACCTGGTTGTGGCCGGTCTATGGTGAAATTATGTTCTTTTCACTTCCGGATTATGACCCTAACAGTGCTCACTGGAACATTCAGAAGTTTAGAAATCCTTCTGTAACCAATGCCATCAGTATGTTTTGCAACAATAAGGTTGCAAAGGTCTTGCGAGAGCTCTTTGCTTTTACCCATCATCAGATGTTTCTTGTGTGACACCTCAGTAATGAGACACCTTTTTATAGGCCATCAATTGAGACTGAACCAGGTGATATTAGTTTGCATTGACAAGGGGCAGGATTGCTTTCTAATTACTGATATATTTCAGCTGGTGTCTTGGCTTTCCATGCTTTTTTTGCACCTCTCTTTCTTCATGTGTTCAATACTTTTTCCCTGTGTCATTCTATTTTATTACACATAACGTCATTTCTGAAATTATTTGTTTTGGTTTCTTTGTATGTATGGATTGCATGGGTTGTTACCAACGTGGTGAAAATGTCATGTCAATAGCACCTTTAGAAATATATTTACCTAGAAAAATGGTGACGTGTTCAATAATTTTTTTTACCTGCTGTATATAACATGTTCTATTAATTGTATAAAGTATTGTACAGTATACAGTTGTGCTCATAAGTTTACATACCCTGGCAGAATTTATGATTTCTTGGCCATTTTTTAGAGAATATGAATGATAACACAAAAACATTTCTTTCACCCATGGTTAGTGTTTGGCTGACGCCATTTATTATCAATCAACTGTTTTTACTCTTTTTAAATCATAATGACAACAAAAACTACCCAAATGACCCTGATCAAAAGTTTACATACCCCAGTTCTTAATACCATGTATTGCCCCCTTTAACATCAATGACAGCTTGAAGTCTTTTGTGATATTTGTGGATGAGGCTCTTTATCTTCTCAGATGGTAAAGCTGCCCATTACTCTTGATATTGAGGTCAGGAGACTGAGATGGCCACTCCAAAACCTTCACTTTATTCTGCTGTAGCCAATGACAGGTCGACTTGGCCTTGTGTTTTGGATCATTGTCACATTGGAATGGCCAAGTATGTCCCATGCGCAGCTTCCTGGCTGATGAATGCAAATGTTCCTCCAGTATTTTTTGATAACATACTGCATTCATCTTGCCATCAATTTTGACCAAATTTCCTGTGCCTTTGTAGCTCACACATTCCCAAAACATCAGTGATCCAGTAGGAATGGTGTACCTTTCATCACAGGCCTTGTTGACTCCTCTCCAAATGTAGCGTTTATGGTTGTAAGCAAAAAGCTCAATTTTGGTCTCGTCATCATACCAAATGACTTTGTGCCAGAAGGTTTGAGGCTTGTCTCTGCACTGTTTTGCATATTGTAAGTGGGATACTTTGTGGCATTTGCGTAGTAATGGCTTTCTTCTGGTGACTCGACCATGCAGCCCATCTTTCATCAAGTGCCTCCTTATTGTGCATCTTGAAATAGCCCGTCACATGTTTTCAGAGTCCTGTATTTCACTTGAAGTTATTTGTGGGTTTTTCTTTGCATCCCGAACAATTTTCCTGTGGCTGAAATATTAGTTGGTCTACCTGACCGTGGTTTAGTTTCAGCAGAACCCCTCAGTTTCACTTCTTGATTAAAGTCTGAACACTGCTGATTGGCATTCTCAATTCCTTGGATATCTTTTTATATCCCTTTCCTGATTTATACAGTTCAACTACCTTTTCCCGCAGATCCTTTGACAATTCTTTTGCTTTCCTCATGACTCAGAATCCAGAAACGTCAGTGCAGCACTGGATGGAGGATGCAAGAGTCTGTCAGGAGTCCAGAAACTCATTGACCTTTTACACACCCACACTAATTACAAGCAAACAGATCACAGGTGAGAATGGTTACCTTTAATAGCCATTCAAACCCCTTTGTGTCAACTTGTGTGCATGTTATCAGGCCAAAATCACCAGGGTATGTAAACTTTTGATCAGGGTCATTTGGGTAGTTTCTATTGTCATTGTGATTTAAAAAGAGTAAACACAGTTGATTGACAATAAATGGCTTCAGCCGAATACTAACCATGAGTGAAAGAAAAGTCTTTGTGTTATTCATATTCTCTGAAAAATGGCCAAGAAATCAAATTCTGCCAGGGTATGTAAACTTATGAGCACAACTGTATGCTTTATATACAAAACATAGCTAGGATTCTTCTCCAAATATTATATCATTTTGATTCCAGCACACAAGCAGTTACATTATTCTCCAGAATTGTTTCTATGATTCTTGAAAGGTGCGAGTAGCGGAGTCTTCTCACCTCATTCCTCAAAAATGAAACAAGTTTAGTCATGTGAATAATGATCATATCGCTTTGTATAACTGGTGAGCGCACAGCCCGCGCTGCCTTCCTACAATACTGCCTACTGGATATTCATAGCCATTGTGCAAACCTTGTTTTCAATTTGCGGTGCTCATAGTTAGGAGATTGCTGATTTCTTAAAAAAATCTACCCTTACAGAGGGACCCCCTGCATTGCAAGGGTTAACCCTTTCACTGCCAGAGCCTTTTTTTCTTTTTGAGCAAATGTGTTAAAAAAATTGCTTTGGGCCTGAAGATTAGATAACACACTAATCCCAACGCACACCTTCCTGTAGAAATTGCTGTACATGTAAGTGGGTGCTAAAGCGACTACCGGCTGGAACCATGTTAAGTTCTCAACATCTCGAGAACGGGTACAAAGCTTTATTCAACAATCACATTGTTACAGCAGATTGCAATGTTTCGGAACCACACAGGACCCCTTCATCAGGCATGTGACGTCAAATGCCTGATGAAGGGATCCTTGTCAGCGTTGTAGCATTTTGAATGACAATTGTGCTGCCATGTACACAAACAACATTTTTATAATTTTTTTGAGACAGATAGAGCTTTCTTTTGGTGGTATTTAATCACCACTGGGTTTTTATTTTTTGCAAAAAAAAAAAAGAAAAAAGACGAAAACGTTTTTCTTAATTTCTATTATAAAATTTTGTAAATAAGTAATTTTTCTCCTTCATTGATGTGCGCTGATGAGGTGGCACTGATACGATGGCACTGAAGGGCACTCATGAGGTGGCACTGATGGCACTGATAGGTGGCACTGATGGGCACTTATGGGTGGCACTGATGAGCACTGATAGGCAGCACTGTAAGGCAGCACGGATACGCAGCACTGATGGGCACTGATTGGTGGCATTGATTGGCAGCACTGATGAGCAGGCACTGCTGGGCACTGAAAGGAAGCATTGACTGGCATTACTGATGAGCACTGATTGGCATCACTGATGGGCACTGACTGGCATTACTGTCGGTCACTGACTGGCATCTCTGCTGGGCACTGTGATTGGACACAGCTGATCACATGGGTAAAGAGCCTCGTCATCGGCTCTTTACCGAGATCGGTGATGCGCCGTGGCCCAGGGACAGAGCATGAGCGGCACGTGTGGGAGGACGTCATATGAACGCCTGTCAGTTACAAATACGGTGGGTGGGAGGCGGTTAAATGGGCCTAGATAGGAGTATATGACATAATAGCGTTACAAAATCTTTATTACAATGATTAAAAAACAATCTTGTCATGTGGGTCCTGGATCCGCAGGTGGGATAATGGAGCTCAGGTAGGGTTAGTGTCGTTGGTGTCAGCGGGAGGAATATTGGTCCCTCATTGGTGTCAGTGGAACGAACAGTGCACATCACTGGCATCAGTGGGAAGAATAACACCCCATTATTGGTGCCAGTGGGGAGAATTAAGCCCATTATTGGTGTCACTGGGGGAAAAAATCCCTCATCATTTGTGTTTGTGTGAGGAATCATGTCAGATTGTTGATGTCAGTGGGGGGGGGGAAGAGTACCCCATCATCGGTGCCAGTGGGAGAAATAGTACCCCAGTGTTGGTGTCAGTGGGAGAACTTGTGCCCATGATTGGTGTCAGTGGGAGGAATAGTGAACCATTGTTGGTGTCAGTGGGAGAATAGTGCCTCATTGTTGGTGTCAGTGGGATAGTGGAGCTCAGGTAGGGTTAGTATCGTTGGTGTCAGTGGGAGGAATATTGGTCCATCATTGGTGTCAGTGTAAGGAACAGTGCACATCACTTGCATCAGTGGGAAGAATAGCAACCCATTATTGGTACCAGTGGGGAGAATTAAGTACATTGTTGGTGTCACTGGGGGAAAAAATACCCCATTATTTCTGTCTGTGGGAGGAATCATGTCAGATTGTTGATGTCAGTGGGGGGAAGAGTACCCCATCATTGGTGCCAGTGGTAGAAATAGTACCCCATTGTTGGTGTCAGTGGGAGAACTTGTGCCCATGATTGGTGTCAGTGGGAGGAATAGTGCACCATTGTTGGTGTCAGTGGGAGGAATAGTGCTCCATCATTTGTGTCAGTGGGAAGAATACTGCCCCATCATTGGTGTCAGTGGAAGGAATAGTGGAATAGTGCCCCTTCATTGGTGCCAGTTGGATGAATTGTGCTCCATCATTGGTGTCAGTGGAAGGAATAGTGCCCCTTCATTGGTGCCAGTTGGATGAATTGGGCTCCATCATTGGTGTGAGTGGAAGAAATAGTGCACATCATTGGTGTCAATGGGAGGAATAGTACCCCATTGTTGGTGACACTGAGAAGAATTATGTCAATCTTTGGTTTAAATAGAAGGAATAGTGCACCATTGTTGGTGTCAGTGGAAGAAATATTGTCCCATCTTGATGTCAGTGGGAGAAATTATGACCTATCATTGGTGTCAGTAGGAGGAATAGTGGCCAAGCGATGCTGTCAGTGGAAGGACTTATGCCCCATTGTTGGGGTCAGTGGGAGGAATAGTGCCCCATCATTGATGTCAGTGGGTGGAATTATGAACCCCTTCATTGGATTCAGTAAGAGGGATAGTGCTCCACTGCTGATGTCCTTGGAATGAATGGTGCCTCATCATTGGTGTCATTGGGAAGAGCGTTGCCTTATGCCAGTGGGAGGAACAGTGCCCCAAAGTCCAGCTAAAGGCAAGTAAAGGGCTTCAAATTTGGAGGCCACTGCCTTAGGACAATATGTGTGTGAATCACAGAATAATCAGTTAATAATAAAAGGGGGATAGAACAACATCTAAAGATTAATAATCAGCAATATACAGTCAATTTTCTCTTTGTGTTTAGATACCTTATAATTAGCCAATATAAGTGTTGATACCACTACATGATCATCATAAATGATTACTGTGTATGGCAAAGCAGATATGGGGAATATGAGGAGTTGTGTACATTAATTCTGTGTTTGGGGGGGCTCCCCACCTCATTATGCACAGAGACATAAGAAATCTTTATAAAGTGAGACTCTACCATTATTGATTAGCAGAAATCCCTTCCACTTCAATTTCATACAACAAACTTCATTGCAGACTCTTACCTCTTCCCGCTCTAACTGAAGCATGCCAGTTGTTTTTTCCTGCTAAGTGGGAGAAAAACTGATTGGGAAATAAACAGGGAGTCAATCAAATGAACAGAAAATTAGATGTTGGGGTGTTCACAGTGTACAGATAACTCCCTAATTGTCAAGTTTGCAAAGAAACAACATTCTCATCTTTTGGCAATCATAGATGGCTGTAGGGTGAAATGTAAAGATATGGTAAAGACAGCTTGTATAGAAATTCTATACTTTGTATTTATTATTAACTAGAGCAGAATATTCAGTTAAAGCATGTAAACAGCTCCCTGCTGCCTCTCTCTTGAACTCCTATCTGTCTTTCCTTCCATACTTGTGATGTATATATTGGCATATATATGTATGGCATGTATATACACTATATTGCCAAAAGTATTCGTATGCCTGCCTTTACATGCAGATGAACTTTAATGGCATCCCAATCTTAGTACACAGGGTTCAATAATGACTTGGCCCACCCTTTGCAGCTATAACAGCTTCAACTCTTCTGGGAAGGCTGTCCGCAAGGTTTAGGAGTGTCTATGGGAATGTTTGACCATTCTTCCAGAAGCGCATTTGTGAGGTCAAGCACTGATATTGGACGAGAAGGCCTGGCTCGCAGTCTCTGCTCTAATTTATCCCAAAGGTGTTCTATCGGGTTGAGGTTAGGTTTCTGTGCAGGACAGTCAAGTTCCTCACCCCAAAATCGCTCATCCATGTCTTTATGTCTGCACAGAGTCCTGACCTCAACCCGATAGAACACTTTTGGGATGAATTCGAGCGAAGATTGTGAGCCAGGCCTTTTCATCCAACATCAGTACCTGACCTCACAAATGTGCTTTTGGAAGAATGGTCAAATATTCCCATAGACGCTCCTAAACCTTGTGGACAGCCTTCCCAGAAGAGTTGAAGCTGTTATAGCTGTTAAGCGTGGGCCAGCTCATTTATTGACTAAGACTAAGACTGGGATGCCATTAAAGTTTGTGTGCGTGTAAAGGCAGGCGTCCCAATAATTTTGGCAATATAGTGTAAGTGAAAAGAGGCACAGTGGCTGAGAGACTGTGCTTTGGGGGGGGCGTGCACTGGTCCCTGCATACCCGTCAAACTGGACTTTGCGCTTGGGTCCATAAAGCCGCTGTGTCTCTATTCACTTACATAAGCTGCCTGCATGCAGCTCCCCGCTAGTCTAAAAGAATAGACACAAGCTCCATGCCCGTGTGAATGAGTCCCAAAGTGGATCGCTTTTATCTTTATGTAAACAACTGTGTAGTGTACTTTGAAACATTACTATAAAGGGAAAGTGATGAGATTGATAAGCAGTGAACTTGGTTTGATTTTCTAGCTTCAAAATGTGTTTGATTATGAACAGTACTTTTTTTAGCACACCAGTGTAGTGTGTATTTAAAGTAAACCTAACTTTTCATGCACATAGCTAACCAGACAGAAAAAGTTAAAAGCCAGTACATAGTTTTTAATTTAAGTTCCCTGAGAGCTCCAGAACTCAGAAAACTCGGTATGCAAATACTGACTTCCAGCTTGAAATCAAAATTCTGGCAGACAGCAGGGAATGTTTAAATGTACCTTTCACTGCACTTAAAACATATCCGCGGCCAAAGATTTTTTATTTTTTTGCATAAAATGTGGAGTGTCAAATTCTGGGGAAAAACATATCAAAAAAAACTTTTATGTAGAGACCTGAGGAAAGAAGGGAAAGAGGTGACTAATTGAGACCTTTAAATACAATAAAAGCATACATACACGCAATGGTTTTATAAGGCACTTTATATGCCTAGCATAAATAAATACCCGCTTGTCCTGCTTTCCACACCACTGAACACCATTCCCTTGTAGAGAAATCTTTATTGTTGTCTAGGTTGTTGTAGAAGAAGAAGGGGGTCCCTCATTTTATGTACTGACTGACACCAATCAAATATTTGGAAATGGCAAGACTTTTCCTCGCTTCTGTTTTGGTTAATACCAATCAAATAGACCAAAAACAGGACAAAGAATTTATTAGGAAACCAATAGTGGTTATAACCCATAACTGAAATTCTGGCTAAAGTTGGGGATAAGTTAAAGCGCCATTAAATCCAGACTATGAAAAACTCTCATTACATGTTAAATAACAGAGTATGTATACTCACAAAGCCACTAAAGCATTTGTTTTGTGTACGGTAAAAAATACCTGGTTGAGCCCCATTGCAGCCTGAGATTGTGTAGACCAGCTGTTGTCATCTACTGAGCATGCTCCACTTTCAGTTCCCTTCTAAGCTCTTCTTTTCCTCCTTTTTTCATCTGTGCAGCCTACATGAATATAAAGTCACACATATGGGCGTATGTACAGTGCTACTCCCCTCACTCCTCCTCCATGTCCTCTTATTGCTAAACATTATCAGGATGGGATGTAGTATGCTAATTTATTACATTCAGTAAGAAGCTCAATAAAACGCTTAGTTTTAACATAAATCAGTATTAAATATATCAAATGTCAATTCTAATACACGTAAAGTAAAAAAAGAGCTTTGGAGGGTACCAATAACTCACCTACACCATATTAATGCACACAAAATACACATTTGACGTTCAATAAAGATTTATAGGGAGCTTTAAAACTTTTTTTCATATATTTATAATTTAATCTAAACTGCTCTTCTTTTTTTTAATTGTGACCAGCACAGCACCAATCAGGGCTATGCAGACACAAACACATAATGCAGTGATAGAAGACTCTTCTAAAGATCTTTCCCTGCAGATGACTCAGAACAGGGTGACCACACAACCGCGCTGCTGGCATAAGATACTTAGAGGATTTAAAGCATAACTCCACTTTTGTTGAGAAAAACCTTTCCCCTCTGAGTGATCTGTGTACTTTAAAAGGATTTTAACAAACTTTGTTGCAGATATGTACCTTTTGTTATTCTGAGGAAATCCCTGTGTGTTTGTCGGTATCCATGTGGGAAAGTGAGTCTAATGGGAGTGGTTTAATAATTATCAGTCAGCTGTGCAACTGCTAACTGTAAGGCTGCTGGGTCTGCATCCGTTAAGCTGTGATTTCCTATTGGAAGTATCGCAACAAAAATGACATTTGTGTTGCAGGGGATGCCTGAAATCTGACTTGTATCTTAGTGCAGACTTCTGGGAAAATTGGTAAGCCAATCACACAAGCAGGAAATTATGCTTCTGGGGGCGTTCTGTATACATTATGTGTACAGAACACCTCCAGGTAGGCATATTGCATTTTCATAAAATTACAGAGCTTACAGATTGAAAAGAAAGGGTCATTTTTAATAACATTCAATTACAATATGACTTGTGAAGTTACCCTTTTAAAAAAATAAAAATACATTGGCATGATATACAGTATATCAGCGTTCTCAACGTTTTTTCAACCAAGGCACCCTGAAAATGTAAGCACAAGACACCCCACTCTGAAATGTAAACAGCAAAACTAATATATTTACTAATCACAGCAGCATCCACATATATGGGCCATCCAACATTAGAGGTGATTTATAACTATATTTTCACAAACTGGTACTGACTGGTATTCCAGCTTTTCTCTTCTCTCTGTTTCACTCCCTCTCTGCTAACGTGACCCCTGTGCTGACAGAGAGGGGAATGGACGGGGCAAACAAGGATGCTGTGCTGGTGCTGGATGTCCTCCTTAATCAATGACATCAGTGGTTGTTAGGATGCCTGGCTGGCCTGCACAGTGCCAAAAGTTTTAATGCTGCACAAGAAAAACCTATGGCTGTGTGTAACAAATAGCCGGGCTTGATCCACTTGCTGGCTTGTGGACAACTTTTCGGGCAATTTGTGGCAATTTTTTGGCATTTACCAAGGCACCCCTGAAGGCACCCTGGTTGAAAAAGGCTGCAGTTAATGATTTATGCAATATAATTATGGTAATTAGCACTTCTCTGTTTAGTAGCACTTTAAAGTGGTTGTCAACCTGTGACAACCACTTTAACCTACAGGTAAGCCTAGAATAAGGCTTACCTGTAGGTGCACTGCATATCTCCCAAACCTGCATGGTTCAGGAGATATGCAGTGTTTTGCATGTGCCAACGTCATGTCGGCACATGCGCAGTGAAAAAGCGGCCTCTGTGACGTCATGCGACTCTGGCCAGTCACAGCACCGGAGTCGCGGCCCCGGAAGGAAGAGGGGCAGAAGATGGACACGGCCTGGAGCGGGGACATCGCTGGCCGCCGCAGGCTTCGTTTGCAGGTAATTGGCACATAATGGGCTATGCTTCTAGTTTACAGGGTTATATTGAGGAAATAAACCCAATCTGGGTTTACTTCCTCTTTAACATCTGACCATACTGTAGGTCTGCCTTTTTAGCCCCCCCCAATTTTGGATAGAGTGAGGAAAGATTAGAACCTCCGTCATGTTTTTTTTTCTTGTTCAAATTGTTTATTAATATAAATGAGTCAAAATGGTGACAGACAGGTTAGTAAACCATTGAGAGACATGAGAAAATAACAGACAAATGCACGTGATAGGACTAACAGCCGAAAATGTGAACAGAATAAAACTAGGGGTGTAACACATCCCCCACAAAGCAGTCATTAGCAAACAAGGCAAAACATGACCAACCTGGGGATAAGGAACCCATTGCTTAAGCCTCTGGGGAAGTGCCTGGAGAACACCTAGTACTCTAGACTAGTAGGTGCCAAGGGATCCAGGAACCAAGAAGTTGTACATGCCGTGGTGCCTCTTAGTGGTAAAGTAGGTATTGCTTACACCCTGTATTCAAATGTCTCAACAAAATCTTTTTTATTAGAATGTCTCATGACCAGTAGAGATGGAAAAGAGTAGAAGAAAGATGAAGGAGGAAAGAAGAAAGAAAAAAAAAGGGGGGGGGGGAGCATTTTCCCATGGTCCTGTACATAAGGGAACCAGATTGCGTTTGAGGGAAAAGCACAAGGAGAGGTCACAGAAGCATGAGGGTGTCATCAAATTGAGGGAGAGAAAAGGAGAACACCCGAGGTTGCCATAATTTGGTGTAGTATTCGATCTTGTAAATAAAGAAGGAGATTGCGCAAAGAGGAATGCTAAGCTGCTAACACTCCACTCGACCCAAAGTGTAAACACAGAAATAACAAAAAATAGTGTAGCACTAATAGTAAATGATAAAATGGCTAATATAACACGTAAATATTAGCTACCTATATATAAAGTGCATTAGTGAACAAAAAGTGCAGTGAAAATATGTGGGTGAAAGACAGAAAGCAAACAATTAGCTAAAGGA
>BLSH010334896.1:167647-188779 GCA_018402905.1 Glandirana rugosa
ACCCCCCCCCCCCCCCCCACACACACACAGCTGTTAAAAATTGTAAAAAAAAAAAATTGTAAATAATAATAACAAAAACATAATTAAGGGCTCATTCTCACAGGTATTCTGGTTGCATGAATGAGTGGTTTGTTCATGTGGCTGGAGCTTTCTTTAATGCTTGGTTTACTGTTCCTGTCAGCTAGGCCTTTCTAACAGCAGCCATGGTGACAGGTAATGAGATCTATGCAGGTCATACCAAGCTATACCTTACAATTTGGGACAGTTGGGCTTTCCTTACCTAGTGGACCAGGGAAAGTTGCCCAAAATAGACAGGTCACACTTACGTTTTTTTTTTGGGGGGGGTCCGGTTTGTGCTATGGGTATCCTACGTACTCTGGAAAGCTATTTCTGCTTCAATGTCCTAAAGCTGGCTATAGATGGATTGAAATTCAGCTGCTTTAGCAGGGACTGACAGAATTTGGATGTGTGGATGGGGGAGTACATTTGTTTTTTCAATCCGCCTGCTGACTGATAAAATAAATGATTCATCTATGGCCAGCGTAATTCTAGTGTGGCCCAGCAAGTTAACCACTTTAGCCCCAGAAGGATTTACCCACTTCCTGACCAGGCGATTTTTTGCTACATGGAAATCAGTCGCTTTACCTGACAATTGCGTGGTCATGCAACGCCGTACCCAAACAAAGTTGGCGTAATTTTTTTCCCACAAATAGAGCTTTCTTTTGGTGGTATTTGATCACCTCTGCGGTTTTTATTTTTTGCGCTATAAACAAAAAAAGAGCGACAATTTTGAAAAAAAACAAAATAATATTTTTTACTTTTTGCTCTAATAAATATCCAAAAAAAATATATAACAAAACAAATTTCTTCATCAGTTTAGGCCGATATGCATTCATCTACATATTTTGGTAAAAAAATTGCAAGCGTATATTGATTGGTTTGCACAAAAGTTATAGAGTCTACAAAATAGGGGATAGATTTATGGCATTTTTATTATTTTTTTTACTAGTAATGGCGGCGATCTGCAATTTTTAGCGTGACTGCGACATTGAGGCAGACAGATCGGACACTTTTGACACTTTTTTGGGACCAGTGACATTTATACAGCGATCGGTGCTATAAAAATACACTGATTACTGTATAAATGTCACTGGCAGGGAAGAGTTTAACACTAGTGGTGATCAAGGGGTTAAATGTGTTCCCTCTGTGGTGTTTCTAACTGTATAGGGACTGGGCTGACTAGGGGAGAAGAGAGATCGCTGTTCCTGAGTAGTAGGAACAGACAATCTCACTCAACTCCCCTGACAGAACGGGGATCTGCTTTGTTTACACTCGTAGATCCACGTTCTGTGTCTCTCTGGAGCGATCGTGGATGGCCGGCGAACATCGAGTCCACCCCACCCACTGATTGGCTACCCCGCTAGCCAGTGGGCGCGCGCACCCAAAATACCTGTTCCTGCGGCTGACGTACAGTGACAGCGATTTGTGGGAATGAGCCGACCTGCCGCCGTAAAACGACAGCGGCTGGTCAGCAAGTAGTTAATATTGTACCACCTGAGACTTCTCCTTAGCAGCAGAGGACAGCACAGTGTGTTTGGCCACCCATGGTGCCACCTACCTGGATGACCTTTATTGTTAAAGCTAAAGTTTAAAAAACAATATTCTTGACAGCTTTCGTCACATTTACCTGTAATTAGTTATATCCAATGTTGAACAGGCAGCTGGATTCTAAAGACATTCTCACTGCAGGGATACTTGTCCTCTTCCTTTCTCTGAACTTTTGATGCTGCAATAGTTAACTGCGTTGGTTCTTCAGGCAGAACAGCAGTACAGATGGTCAAATGGGGACACACGCTCTTTCCTCCTCCTCCATTGAGAAAAGGTCTTTAATTGACTACGTTTGTAACACAATCTGTGAATGGGGGGGATGATTCTGCGGCTAATCATTTTTCAGCTGACAACAATACTAGGTATTTGCCTTACCGTGACCACTGTTTTGGCGATTATACCACCTAACTTATTCGCTTGATGATAAATATAATAAGTGATTACAACCTTTTGTCTATATTAAAATCTAGGCAATCTTGATGCAGCTCTTACCATAAAGTTAATGACAAATGATAACGACTGATAAAAAATAAAGATCTAATTTGTTTACACAGAAAAAAATGTTTTCTATAAATGAATTATAACAAAACATAAAGCAGCTGGTAAAACGTTAAAAGCAGTGATGTTACAAGTAAAATACAAAGTGTTGCCATTGGACAGAGACAATTACAGAAAGAGAAATGTAGGTAGATGAAAGAACTCCGGACGGCCGCACTCCAATATAAGGTTTTATTGCATCAGGTCCACAGGGTACAGACAGGAATCACAACTGACGCGTTTCACGCCCCCACTATGCTATGAGTAAGCGCCTTTAGGGGGCGTGAAACGCGTCAGATATGATTCCTGTCTGTACCCTGTGGACCTGATACAATAAAACCTTATATTGGAGTGCGCCCGTCCGGAGTTCTTTCATCTACCTACATGTCTTAGTACATTGAGCCTGCACCCTCTGGGATTGTGTGAATCAATCATTGGAGTCAGGAGGTTTGGAGCTGTCTTACTCTCTCTACAGAAAGAGAAAGTTACAGATAAAGAAGTAATGGAAGTACGAGTTTCACAGACATCCTTATGTACCCTTTGTGCCCAGAGGTCAAGAGAGAGACAGAGTGGGTCTGTGACTTGCTTTTTATGGCAGCTCTATACCCACCCACCCAGGCATAGAAACACCCCTTTCACATAACTTGAGACTTTGCCACTTTCAGTCAACGCAGGGTGCTCTTATAGGCTATGACAAAATCTCAAGATACCTGGTCAACTTTAGGTCATTTATGATCAAGTAGTTCCCGTTCCATTCCCACCTCAATTGAACCATTTGAAGTGACATTCCACATAGTCCATAAATTACAATACCAAGTGGACAGAGAAAAAAATTTTGTCAATAGCTCCTCTAGATAAAATTCCAGAGCTTGTTTATGGTGTCCTTTTTTTATTACAGCTGTTCTCAGAATGTCCAGGCAGTGTTCTGAAACTTTTGAGCCATATTGTATGTCAAAAATTCACTGTATGTCAAATTATTAATAATAAATAAAAAATAAAAACTGTGCAAAGAAGCCTGTAGCAGCTAGCACCTCACTAGACATAGAGGGGTTGCTATACTAAACCTGGTGCCCTCAGAATCTGGTGCAGCTGTGCATGGTAGCCAATCAGCTTCTAACTTCAGCTTGTTCAATTAGGCTTTGCCAATATAACCTGGAAGCTGATTGGTTTCTATGCACAGCTGCACCAGATCTTGCACTCTCCAGCTTTAGTAAATCAACCCCATAGTGTGCAAATACAAATAAATCAAAACATATGTGCGCACTGAAAAGTGAAAATAAAAATTTTAGAAGTCCAATGTATAAGTCAGTCCTAAAAACCTTAGCAAAACTGACAAACAAAATGTTCAGAGTGGTCCTTATGAAGGAATACTATACAAGTGATATAGTCTGAATAAAGTGATAAAAGTGCAAAGAAGGACAAAAAATTCTCAGTCTTTCATCCCAAATATAAATTGATACAATCCTCTTATAAAGTGATGATGGTTGGTCATCCAGGTATTCCAGTGCAGAGACAACAGTGTAAGAATATTCCATAAATATGTGGTGTCATTTGTCATCGTCTCAGTTTCCATCCGTAAGTCGAGTTCCCTGGTGTATCATCATATCCATTGGCGACAGACCCCTCCAATTTGGACTCCACACTGGGGTATATCACCATAAAAGCGTATATGACCCATGGGCTATAAGGCACGTGTGTCCACTTCATCTGGTAAGAGCACCCATTTTACCACATATTTGTGGAATATTCTTGCACCGTTGACTCTGCACTGGATTACCTTATGACCAACCATTGCACTCATCATCATTTTATAAGAAGATTGTATCAATTTATATTTGGGATGAAAGACTTCAAATTTTTCGTCCTTTTTTGCACTTTTATTACTTTATTCGGACTATATCACTGTATGGTATTCCTTCATAAGGACCACTCTGAACATTTTGTATGTCAGTTTTGTTAAGGTCTTTAGGGCAAATTTTCATTTTCACCTTTTCAGCGCCGCACATGTGTTTTGATGACAGCTGAATGTAAAAAAAATATTGTGAAAAAAATGGCGTGGGGTCCCCCCTAGGTCCATACCAGGCCCTTCGGCTCTGGTATGGATTTGGAGGGGACACTCCCATGCCATAATTTAAAAAAAAGTGTCATGGAGTCCCCCCCAAAATCCATACCAGACCCTTATCCGAGCATACAGCTCGGCAGGTGAGGAAAGGGAGGGGACAGGTGAACGTCCTCTCCCCTCCTGAGCTATACTAGGCCGAATGCCCTCAACACGAGGGGGGTACTTTGAGGTGGGGGGCTCTGCCCCCACCACCCCAAAGCACCTTGTCCCCATGTTGATGGGGACAAGGGCCTCTTCCCGACAACTCTGGGCGGTGGTTGTAGGGGTCTGCGGACAGGGGGCTTATCAAAATCTGGAAGCCCCGTGGCTATATAAGAAATGGCAGACAGTGGGAGCCGACACAAAGGAGGCAGCCAGTGTTGGAGCAAGACTGTGTTTTTTTATTTTTAGTTTGTAGCAGATGAAGAAGACATTACCGGAGAGCTAAGAGGGAGAATAAACCACTGGAGAGAGAAGAGGGAGAAGGAAGACCGGAGGAAGAAGACAGCAGATGGAGAAGACACGATTTTTAATAAAGGACTTGCCAAAAATTCTCTCTTGTGTTTTGTAATGCTACGCTTCTTTTTTTTGGTGAATGGGTAGGGTGTACAATGTACTCCATACTCATTTACATAGGGGGGCTGGTATCTGGGGGTCCCTTTGCTAAAAGGGGCATCCAGATTCCGATAAGCCCCCTGCCCGCAGACCCCCCACAACCTCTGCCCAAGGTTGTCGGGAAAGGTCCCTTGCCCTCCCACATAGCACCCTCCCCATGTGGAGGGCATGCGGCCTGGTATGGTTCAGGAGGGGGGGGGGGATGCTCATCCCCTTCCTTTCCTGACCTGACCAGGCTACATGCTTGGATAAGGGTCTGTTATGAATTTCTGGGGGGACCCCAAAGCCATTATTTAAAAAAATAATTGGCATGGGGATGTCCCCTCCAAATCCATTCCACACCCGGAGAATACCATTTTTTTTTTCGTTAAATCTTTTTTTTTTATTTTGGCTGTCAGCAGGGAGCAAAATCGCGGTTAAAAAAACGCAGAAAGCACAGCAAAAAGCACTGTATAAACACTCAAAAGCAACATGCATAGATCTGAATCAAGCCTAATACAGTAAGTTAGGAATATTTTTTGGGTACATGGACAGTGGCAAGGACTGTGTATACTGTGTAAGTAGGATTAGACTACATTTAACCATGTTCTTTTAAAATAAACCTAAGCGCAATTTAGCCACACCCACTCCTCGGCATGGCATGTTTTATCTTTTTCAGGTTCTAGATACTGAGGTTGAGTTTATGTCTGTGAGACTCTTGTTTGTAGCACAGAAATTAAAGCATATTTTGTAGGGTACTGAATGAGTGGTATATGTGTAAAACCTTATGAAGAAGCCAACAACTCCAAATGATATTAAAGCGGTATTAAACTCAAAACCAAAAATGTGATATATTGCAGCTTACCAATCATTAGATGTGGTGACTGCATTCATTTTCTTGTTTAGGCATTTTCCCTTCTGTTTTCACCTGGTGATCTGGCCAGTAACACACCTCCTGTATTAGAACGCCCTACTCTGGATGAATGAGAACAGGGGGCACAGCAGACAGCAGCATTGTCATTCTGGGTGGAGGGGAGTGTTGAATGTACTAGCACATTTAATTACACTAAGAAATTGAAGCCAAACTCCAGTTCACCCTTTATAATCAGATACAGCAACATTTTTTTTTGCTTTTGAGATAAAGGCTTTACATGAATAAATAAAAGCTTATCATTTTAAGCACCCCTGTCAGTAGTAAGTGCTTCGTCTCATCACTGTAAAATGACTTACTGGCTGGATCACTAGATGAAAAATAATGCAACTGTCACTTAACCACTTGCCGACCGCCAACCGCAGGTTGACGGCGACAAAGTGGTGCGATATCGCAAATCGCCGTCATCTGGCGGCAGCTGCGAGATTGCGCACTGTGAGCGCGCGTGCGCCGCCGGAGCCGCGCCCACTGTGTTCGGGGAGGGCCAGGAGCGGGTGCGGTTGCCTCGATCGCCGCCGGCTACCCGCGATGCCCCCCCCGGAGTGAAAGAACGGAGGTCCGTGTAAGTAAACACGGACCTCCGTTCTGTGAAGGGGGAAGGGCTGTGATCACAGCCTTCTTCTACACGGAAGCTGTGATCACTTCCCTTCCCCTGCTAGGGCAGTCCCCCCACAGTTAGAACACGCCCAGGGAACACAGTTAACCCTTAGAGCTCCCCCTGCAGGCTAACCCCTTCACTGCCAATGGCATTTACACAGTAATCAGTGCATTTTTATAGCACTGATCGCTGTATAAATACCAATGGTCCCAAAAAAAGTGTCAAAATGGTCCGACATGTCCGCCCCAATATCGCAATACCGCTAAAAATCGCAGATCACCGCCATTACTAATAAAAAATAAAAAAAAAATAAAAACCCCAAAAATGAATTCTCATCGTCCGTAAACGCGGCCACTTTTGCGCAAACCAATCAATAAACGCTGATTGCGATTTTTTTTATCGCAAATATGAGGAAGAATATAAATCGGCCAAAAACGGTGAAAAAAAATGTTTTTTTATATTTTTTTTTTGTATTTGTATTTTAGCAAAAAGTAAGAAATTTGTTTTTTTTTTTTGCAAAATTGTCGCTCTTCTTTTGTTTATAGCAGCGATCAGAAATGACGCAGCGATGATCAAATACCACGAAAAGAAAGCTCTGTTTGTGGGAAAAAAAGGACGCAAATTTAGTTTGGGTACAACGTCGCACAACCGCGCAATTGTCAGTTAAAACGACGCAGTGCCGAATCGCAAAAAGGGCTCTGGTCCTAAAGTGTGAAATCCTTCCGGGGCTGAAGTGGTTAATAACATAAGGCTGAGGGGTCATCAACAGCATTCCAACAATACAAAGAATGCAATAGGAAATGAAAGAGTGCAATCAGGGTGGCTAAGATAGAACAAGAAAGGCACATAGTGGAGGAGAGTAAAAAAATCCCAAGAAATTCTTTAAGTATATAAAGAGTAAGAAAGGGAGATTAGAGCATATTGGCCCCATAAAGGATGAGGAAGGGAATCTGATTACAAAAGACGGAGATATGGCAAAGGTTTTGAATTTATTCTTCTCCTCGTCTTCACAAGGGAAACATGCTATGAAGATTAACATTACAGTCTAGGCTATTGAACCCCCCATTCAATAGCCAAGACTGTAATGTTAATCTTCATAGCATGTCACAGGAAGCACCCTCATGACTAACAGAGGACAGAATTAGAAATAGACTTGATAAACTTATCATTAATAAGTCACCAGGACCAGATGGCTTGCACCCGAGGGTCCTTAAGGAACTCAGCCTAGTGATAGCCAGACCATTGTTCCTAATTTTTATGGACAATCTACTGACTGGAATGGTACCAGCTGATTGGAGAAAAGCCAGTGTACCACCAATATTTAAAAAAGGGCTGAGATGCATCCCTGGGAACTACCAACCAGGTAGCCTAACATCAATAGTCTGCAAGCTCTTGGGGGGGATGATAAGAGGCTATATACAAGATTTTGGAATTAAAAACAGAATCATTAGCAGTAATCAGCATGGATTCATGAAGAACTGTTCTTGGCAGACCAATTTATTAACCTTTTATGAAGAAGTGAGCTGCCATCTACATAAAGGAAGGCCTGTAGATGTGGTATATCTAGATTTTGCAAAGGCATTTGATACAGTTCCCCATAAACATTTACTGTACAAACTAAGGTGTGTCGGCATGGACCAAAGGGCGAGTACTTGAATTGAAAGCTGGCTTCGGAGCGAGTCCAGAGAGTGGTGATAAATGTGGAGTACTCGGAATGGTTTGGTTTGGAAAGAGGGGTCCCCCAGGGTTCTGTCCTGGGACCAATTTAATTTATTCATAAACTATCTGGAGGGTGGGATAAACAGCTCAATCTCAGATTATTTGCGGATGATACAAAGCTAAGCAGGGCAATAACTTCTACGCAGGCTGTGGAAACCTTGCAAAAAGGTCTAAAAAATTAATGGGGTGGGCAACTACATTGCAAATGAGGTTTAATGTTGGGAAATGTCAAATAATGCATTTGGGTACCAAAAAAGTGAATGCAGTTTATTCGCTAGGAGGAGAACCTCTGGGGGAATCTAGGATGTAAAAGGATCTGGGGGCCCTAGTAGATAACAGGCTCAGCAATGGCATGCAATGCCAAGCTGCTGCAAGAAAAGCTAAGAGAATATTGGCATGCATTAAAAAGGGGATGAACTTCAGGGATAAAACAATAATACTCCCACTATACAAGACTCTGGTTTGGCCGCATCTTGAGTATGCCATCCAATTCTGGGCTCCAGTCCTCAGGAGGGATTTGCTGGAACTGGGGAGGGTCCAGAGAAGGGCAACAAAGCTAATAAAGGCACTGGAGGATCTCAACTATGGGGAAAGACTACAAGCATTCAACTTATTCTCTCTGGAGAAGAGACGCTTGAGAGGGGATATGATTTCAATGTACAAATACCGCACTGGTGACCCCACAATAGGCAAAAAGCTTTTCCGTGAAAGGGAATTTAAAAAGACACGCGGCCATTCACTAAAATTAGAAGAGAAGCGGTTTAACCTTAAACTGCGTAGAGGGTTCTTTACTGTAAGAGCGGTAAGGATGTGGTAATCTCTTCCACAAGCAGTGGTTTCAGCGGGGAGCATCAATAATTTCAAAAAATTATTAGATGGTACCAATTTCCTCTGGGGGGATCAGGAAGGATTTTTTTTCCCCTGTTATAGCAAATTGGATGACGCTTTGCTGGGGTTTTTTTTGCCCTCCTCTGGATCAACTGTGGGTGAAGGATTGTATAAGGGATTGTATGGTTATATATAATTTTTCTGTTTTTTTTTATTATTTTTTTTTGGTTGAACTAGATGGACTTGTCTCTTTTTTCAACCGGACTGACTATGTAACTATGTAACCTTAACAACCATAACATACAGGGGTATACAATGTACACACACACAGGTTGGACTGGATGGGCTTGTGTCTTTTTTCAACCTCACCAACTATGTAACTATGTAACATCTAAGAATTGGTAAGCTGCAAATATTAAATGTTTGAAAAGTATGGCATTTTTAACTTGCCGACCGTGCTATAGCTGAATGACGGTTACAGCACGCTCGTCCAGTTCTGGGACGCTACCATATGGTGGCTTCCCATAATTGTGCCTGCTATGCACCTGCCATGGGGCAAGCACTCTAATCGCAGTGTCCTCCAGACACTGCTGATCACAGATTGAGGTAAAGAGCCAATCAGCGGCCCTTTACTATGTGATCGGATGTGTACAATCACTGCTGATCACGGAGGTAAATAGAAGTATCAGTGCAGTCCCAAAAGTGCCCACAAGTGCTGCCAATCAGTGCCCATCAATGCTGCCAATCAGTACCCATCAGTGCCGCCTCATCAGTGTCACCTATCATTGACACCTACCAGTGCCCATCAGTGCTGCATATCAGTGCCCATCAGTGCCACCCATCAGTGCAGCCTCATCAGTGCCTCCTCATCAGTGACCACCAGTGCTGCCTCGTCAGTGCTCATCAGTGCAGCCTATCAATGCCGCCTTATCAGTGCCCTTTAGTGCAGCCTATCAGTGGTCATCAGTGCAGCCTATCAGTGCCCATCAGTGCAGCCTCATCAGCACACATCAGCGAAAGAGACAAATTACCTGTTTGCTAAATGTTATAACAAACCGTGAAAATGTTTTTTTTTTAATTTTTGTTGTTGGCATTCATTTATTTATCAAAAGATAAAAAAATCCAGTGGTGACTAAATACCAGCAAAAGAAAGCTCTATTTGTGTGAAAAAGATGATAAAAATTGAGTGTAGGTACAGTATTACATGACGGCGCAATTGTCATTCAAAGTGCGACAGCACTGAAGGCTGAAAATTGGACTGGCCAGGAAGGGGGTAAAAGTGCCCAGTAGGCAAGTGGTTAATGTAATTTAACATCATTTTATTGAAGATGGGGAGAGGAACATAAGGGTCAAAAGTGTCAAGGATTCAGCTTCAGTTTAAGAGTTCATATGTGGGCATCGGGTTTTAGCTAATAGGGTCAGATTAAAGGCTGCATGAAGATTAGGGGACAGAGAATAGAGAGAACTATTTTATTGATACCACAAACTCCACACTGAAGACTAATTGCACCCAGTCAGCACTTTCCCATTTTGTCTCTCTTGAAGATGGAAACAGGCATTTAGTGCATGCGAATGCCAGACAAGTTAGAAAGAAACGTTTAAAAAAAAATCTGGGAATGAGAACAAACATGGCCAGTTCTCTCACCATGAGGCCAGGATTATGTGAAAGGCCATATAGGCTACAACCTAAGTAGACAAATTCTATGTAGGCGTCCTTTTGTGTCATTGTGTTAATACATTTAATTCCTATTGTATGGACCCAGCACCAGGCAGTAATATTATGTGCTTCCTTAGTGTTTTGAGAGGCTTAAGCTGTACCTAGCCCCAGCTGTTCAGGGAGTTCTTCAGAATGTTAGTGTTTCCCTAAGCTCAGAATATTAATTGTTTCTAGCAGCTAATGTTAATAAGTTCCAATCAGCTGTGCCAGAGGGGTTGAAGGAAACCTGTACTGAAATAAATATGTAAGCCGCCATTGCAGACTAACAAAGTATTAGAGGATCAGTATGAAAAGCGGGCATCTACCATTTGCCTACGTATTGCCACGTTATGCGAGGTGCAATAATGGACTGGCGATACTTGTCACCTCGCATGCGATTACTTTGAGGCGACTAGCGAGAGTCCGACCCAGGTTTTTCCTGCCACCATGGCAGAGCTGGTTCCGGCCCGGACTCTCTGGTCCACTCAAACCCCTCTCCACCTGCATTTAATGACCTGGAAGAGAGCAGAGGTGAGCTCTATCCTGGATCTCAGAGGGACAAAGCTGAGTGAGCTGTGTGCTAATTTGGAATCAAAGAAGGTTTGCACTGTGCATATGCTTTGTGGGTGTCGGAGACAGCCCCACACTGTATAGAGAGGAACCTGATTGCTTAGTTTAGCGCCGGACGACGATGTTTTGTTTTCTGTTTTTATGTGTTTTGATCTTGCAAATCTGTGATAATAAACCTGGCAAGTCGCCAGATTTTAAAGAAACTGACCTCCATGCTGAATATTTTTCTCTGAAAAGTGATCCCCACAAGCTAATCCTCCACATGTGGTGGAGTTCAGCGAGGCAGCTTTTTGAGATGGAGGAAACATTGAAAGCCCTGCTGCAAGCCAATGCAGCCCAACGGGAAACCAACTGCCAAGTCCCAGAAGCCGCTGCAGCGCAACAGGTAGTTTTACAAGAGAATATTGCAGCTCAGCAAGAGGTAGCAGAGGCCCTGCTGGAGTTAAAAAAGAGGTCCGCACCTTCTGTGGCAGTGGAACCATAATTGGTGTGTGCCTCCTACCATCTACAGAAGATGACACTGGTGGATGAGGTAGAGGTGTACCTCACAACTTTTGAGAGAGTCGCTGACCGAGAAGGGTGGCCGAAGGAGCAGTGGGCAGGGCTGTTGGCCCCATTTTTGACAAGTGAGCCCCAAAAGGCCTACTTTGTTCTGGAACCAGATAAGGCCTAGGACTATGAGACTCCAAATGCAGAGATACTCACACGAGTGGGGGTCACCATGGCAGTCTGGGCCCAATGCGTACATCAGTGGTCCTACCACACCGACAAGCCACCCTTTTTCGCAGATGTTCAACCTAGTTCACCTCACCCAGAAAGGGCTACAGCCAAAGACTTTGCCAGGTCCCCAGATTGTGGACGCGTGGTCATGGGCCGCTATCTACAGGCTCTCCCTGCTGCTTTGAGGAAAGGGGTCAGCCTTGGGGACCCCAAAACTGCAAGCCAACTGGTGGACCTCCTGGAGAGATACACGGCTGCTGAGGACTTGTTGCACCCATCTGCACTCCAATCCAGTGTGTCTAGAGGTGAAAAATCGCCCGGCGGACCCAGTAGGACTGTTCCAGGATTCAGGATCATGGGGAAATTTGATAAGACTGATACAGCTAAAAAGACTGGGGGCTCTAGACCTGGAGATTGACCAAAGAAGTCAGGAAGGTCTTGGGGACCCTGGAGAGGACTGGGTACAGTCCTACCGATGCCATGCATTGTGCCATATTGCTGCCAATTGCCCCCTTAATGATGAACCCATGCAATGTGATTATACTTATGCGAATAGATGCCTCTTTTTGCACAGGTTGCATACAGCATCATGTTCAAGTTCCATCGAGAAGCAAATGTGTGTGATTTTTGCTGATGGGAGACCAGCCACTGCACTGCTTGACTCGGGTAGTGTGGTGACATTGGTAAAAAGCTGCAAGTTTACACCCTAGCACTGTGGAGTCATTTGCATTCATGGGGACACTCGTAATTACCAGACCGCGGTGGTTGAGATTGACACCCCTTGCGATAGTGTAACTCATTCAGTGGGGGTGGTACTTTCACTACCTTATGACGCCCTAGTGGGCAGAAATTTTCCCCATTTTTGGAGGTTATAGGAAGGCACAGGGAGTCTGGAGGGTAGAGCTCCCCCTGCTGTGGAAGCACGGGACCTCTCGCCAAACCCGTTTTGCCGAATGGAAGGGGAAACTGGGGGCAGGACCGAGGAGGGAGGAGAACCTCTTCCTTTTCCTCTACTGGCTGGGGAGCCGGAGGAGCTGGAAGGTAACTCGCAGCGGGCGGCTAATGACCCAGACAATGTCTCTAACCCTGACGGTGAGAGTGAACTGAATGTAGTACCTGACTTAGAGATCCGGAGAGAGGACTTCTGTACAGAACAGCTACAGGATGTCACTCTCCTTAGAGCTAGAGAAAACATGAAGGTGATGGATGGGGAACCTGTGGACCCTAATAGGAGCGTGTCTTTTCCCTACATGGTGCTTAAGAATAATTTGATGTATCAGGTGGTGAAACGCGGGGAGGATGAAGTGGAACAGCTAGAGGTTCCCAAACCCTTCTGCAGGATGGTGCTAGATCTGGCCCATGGGCATGTAATGGGGGGACATCTGGGTATGGAGAAAACCAGGGAGAGAATAACCAAGAGATTCTTCTGGGCTGGGTTGTATGCAGATGTCAAAGAATACTGTGACAGCCCCATCACCCCATTTTCGTAGTCCCCTTCTCCCCCTTCCCATAATTGAAGTGCCATTTGAGCGAATCGCCATGGATCTCGTGGGACCAGTAGTAAAATCTGCCCGGGGACACCATCACTCCCTGGTGATCCTGGACTGTGCGACCCGATATCCTGAGGCCATACCCTTGTGGAATACCTCCGCTAAGACTATTGCCAAGGAGCTTGTCCAGATGTTTAGTTGGGTGGGGATCCCTAAAGAAATCTTGACTGATCAGGGTACCCCGTCCATGTCCAGAGTGACCAGACAAGTGTGCAAGTTGTACAAAATCTCCCATCTCCATACCTCTGTTTACCACCCCCAAACTGACAGTCTGGTGGAAAGGTTTAACAAGACCCTCAAGAGTATGCTAAAAAAGGCGGTGGATAAAAATGGGCGAAATTGGGATTTTTTGCTGCCATACCTCATGTTTGCCATACGAGAGGTTACACAGGCATCTATGGGGTATTCCCCCTTTGAACACTTGTATGGTAGACATTCCAGGGGGCTGCTAGATGAGATGTGGGAAGGAGAGGCCACCCCATATAGAAGCGTCATAGGGCACGTCTCCTTGATGCAGGATCGAATTGCAGCTATCCTGCCCCTTGGACGAGAGCATATGGAGCAAGCCAAGGAAGCCCAGAGAAGGGTTTATAATTGGGGTGCCAAGACCCGAACTTTCAACCCCAGAGACAAAGTGCTGGTGCTAGTCCCCACGGTTAAAAGTAAATTCCTGGCGGTGACAGGGTCCCTTTGAGATTAGGGAAAGAGTAGGGGAAGTAAACTGCAAAGTTTACCAGCCTGGGAAAAGGAAACTGGAGCAGATTTACCATGTTAATGTCAGGACCTGTGCTATTACTTGGCTCACCTGCAGGTGGCACTGTTGCTTAACTGTCAGAACCTGTGTTATTACTTGCCTCACCTGCAGGTGGCACTGTTGCTTTTAGCACCAAAGGGTGCAGTTCTGGTTGCCACCAGCGGGTGTCTCCCAGCTGATGAACTTACAAATTATCAGGCTGCACCTGACATGATCTGCCGGGAGTATATAAGCCCACCCTTCACTGAGGTTCAGGGCTTCAGTATTGTTTCTGCAAGCCGTGTTCCTGCCTGAGCCTGATCTGTCCTGGCTCATTCTCTGGTGGATCAAGGCAGCTTTTTGTTTGAGGAAAATCAGCCCCTCATTCAGATCTGTGCAGAGTTGGCTTTGTCTAGGACCCCTACTGGTCATGATGATTACTCTCCTCCCTTTAATGTGTCTCAGGTGGTATCTATTGTGTGGCTATTAGAGGATGACAAAACCTATTTTTTGGAGCATTACTCACAAGAGGCGCTGTTGGATTGTATCAATGCAGTACACTCTTTAGTTAGACGAGGGGATTGTAAATTGAAGCTTGTTCAACCCTTGCTCCAAACTTGGTCGGATCTTTCCTCCTTAGTACCAGTTGACATGCACCCATCCACTAGCCACCAGTCTGTCAAGAGATCCCTCTATCTGTTATCCATATCAACTCCCCAGAGTACCTCATCTGTAATTGCTCCTGTTTCTTTCAGTACTACTATTACTCCTCTGCCCACTGCACATTCTATTCTTAAACCTACAACCACTCACAGGGTTCCAGTGTTAAAGCCTAAAAAGAAAAGAAAATTCTTTCCAACCTCTATCATTCTGCCTCTGTCCTCTCCTGCCTCTACACCAGCTACTGCAAGTCCAGCCCGCCATGGTTCCATTGGCTCCAGCCAGGCCTACCATCACACCTGCCATGTTGTTTCAGCCTATGAAAATTTGACCGTCTGCTACTGGCCCTATGGATACTTTGCCAGTGAACCAAAATGACCTCACTGGTCCAGTTCCTGATGCTCTGCCTGGTGGTTCTGTTTCTGATGCCCAGCCTGTTGTTCTGGTGCCCGCTGCCCAACCTGCTATTCCGGGGCCCGCTGCCATGCCTGCTGCCCAGCTTACTGTTCCAGTGTCCGTTTCCGTGCCTGCTGCCCAGCCTACTGTTCTGGTACCTGCTACGCAGCCTGCTGTTCCGGTGCCCGCTGCCATGCCTGCTGCCCAGGCTGCTGTTCCAGTGCCCGCTGCCATGCCTGCTGCCCAGCCTACTGTTCAAGTGCCTGCTGCCATGTCTGCTGCTGTGCCTGCTGTTTTGGTGCCTGCTGCCCAGCCTACTGTTCCATTACCCGCTGCCCAGCCTGCTGTTGCATTGCCCTGCTGCCATGCCTGCTGCCCAGCCTGCTGCTCTGGTACCTGCTACTGTGCCTGCTGCCCAGCCTGCTGTTCCAGTGCCTTCTGCCAAGCCTGCAGCTCTGGTGCCTGCTGCAGTGTCTGCTGCCCAGTCTACTATCCCAGTACCCACTGCCCAGCCTGCTGTTCCGATGCCCGCTGTGCAGTCTGCTGTTCCGGTGCCCGGCGCCCAGCTTGATGCCCCGATGCCTGATGAACCAGTTCTTGATGCCCAGCCTGATGACCCGGTGCCCACTGTCCAGCCTGATGACCTGGTACTCACTGATGACCCAGTGCCTGCTGTTCCAATGCCCACTGTGCATTCTGCTGTTCCGGTGCCCGGCGCTCAGCTTGATGACCCGATGCCTGATGAACCAGTTCTTGATGCCCAGCCTGATGACTCAGTGCCCACTGTCCAGCCTGATGACCTGGTACTCACTCTGATGACCTGGTACTCACTGATGACCCAGTGCCTGCTGTTCCAATGCCCCCTGTCCAGCCTGCTGTTTCGGTGTCCGATGCCCAGCTTGATGACCCAATGCCTGATGATCCAGTTCTTGATGCCCATCCTGATGACCCGATGCCTGCTGTCCAGCCTGATGACCTGGTACTCGCTGATGACCCAGTGCCTGCTGTTCCAGTGCCCACTGTCCAGCCTGCTATTCTGGTGCCCAACGTCCAGATTGATGACCTGATGCCTGATGCCCAGCCTGATGATCCAGTTCTTGATGCCTAGCCTGATCACCCGGCGCCCACTGTGCAGCCTGATAACCCGGTGCATGCTGACCTGCTGGCCACTTCCCAGCCTGATGACCTGGTGCCCACTTCCCAGCCTGATGACCCGATGCCCAGTCTGATGATCCAGTTCGTGATGCCCAGCCTGATGACACAGCACCCACTGTCCAGCCTGGTGATCTGGTACTCACTGATGGCCCGGTGCTTGCTGATCCAGTACCCGCTGCCCAGCCTGATGATCTGGTGCCCATTGTCCAGTCTGATGACCCAGTACTCGCTAAAGACCCGGTGCCTGCTGACCAGCCTGAGGATCCATTGACCACTGCCCAGTCTGATGACCCAGTGCTTGCTAAAGCCCCGGTGCCCGCTGCCCAGCCTGATGACCCCTTGCCCACTACCCACCCTGATAATCCAGTGCTCGCTGATGATCCGGTGCCTGCTGCCAAACTTGATGATCCGTGCCCTCTGCCCAGTCTGATGACCCAGTGATCGCTAAAGACGCGGTGCCCACTGACTAGCCTGATTTGATTCTGTAACGATTTCAGGAAACTGAATGACGTGTCTAAGTTTGATGCATACCCAATGCCATGGGTTGATGAACTTGTGGACAGGTTGGCAAGTGCCCAGTACATAACAACCCCAGACCTAACTAAGGGATACTGGGAGATCCCCCTAACGGAGTCAGCAAAGGAAAAAACGGCCTTTTATACCCCCAAGGGGTCCTTCCAATACAAGCAAATGGCATTTGGCCTGCATGGGGCCCCTGCATCCTTCCAGAGGATGATGGACAAAACCTTGAGGCCGCATCGGCCCTATGCAGCGGCCTATCTGGATGATGTGTTCATCCACAGCCCAGATTGGGAATTACATCTTTCCCCCGGGTGCAGGCAGTGGTAGATTCGCTGAGGGTAGCAGGTTTAACAGCCAACCCAAAAAAGTGTGTCATAGGTCTGGAGTAGGCCAAATATCTTGGGTATGTTATTGGTCAGGGTCTGATCAAGCCCCAGACCAATAAGATCGAGACAATTCAAAAATGACCCCAACCGGTGAACAAAAAACAGGTTTGGACTTTCCTGGGGATTACAGTGTATTACTGAGGCTTCATCCCTGACTTTGCCACCATTTCTGTCCCTCTGACTGATCTGATGAAGGGTAGAGTGTCGGGAATGGTTAAGTGGAATCCCGAAGCCGAGAAGGTATTCCAGAAGTTGAAGCAAGCCCTTTGTGTACAGCCGGTGCTCGTGACCCCAGACTTCACAAAGGAGTTTGTTGTTCAAACAGATGCCTCTGAGGTGGGACTAGGTGCTGTTCTGTCCCAGATCAGAGATGGTGAGGAGCACCCGGCCGTCTACTTAAGCAGGAAGCTTAATAGGCGTGAAAGGAGTTATGCCATTGTGGAGAAGGAGTGCCTGGCTGTCAAGTGGGCCTTAGAGGCCCTAAAATACTACCTGCTGGGAAAGTCGTTCAGGCTAGTCACCGACCATGCCCCCCTTAATTGGATGTGTGACAACCGGGAGAAAAATAGCTGGGTGACGAGGTGGTTCCTGGCCCTACAGCCGTTTAAATTCTCAGTGGAACACTGGGCGGGAAGGCTCCAAAATAACGCTGATGGCCTTTGCCGGGCCCACTGCATGGTCAGGACAGTTGCTCCGCTCCAGGGGCTTGAGCAGAGGGGGGATATGTGACGTTATGCGAGGCACCATAATGGACAGGCAATACATCACTTTGAGGTGACTAGCGAGAGTCCGACCCGGGTTTTGTCAGCCAATGTGGCAGAGCTTGTTCCAGCCCGGACTTTCTGGCCACTTAAAACCCTCTCCACCTGCATTTAATGACCAGAAAAAGAGAGCAGAGGTGAGCCCTATCCTGAATTTTAGAGGGAGAAAGCCGAGTGAGCTCTGTGTGCTAGTTTTGACACAAAGATCAAGGTTTGCACTGTGCTTATGTTTTGTGGGTTTTGGGGACAGTCCCACACTGTATAGAGAGGAACCTGATTGTTTAATTTAGTGCCGGACGGTGAGGTTTTGTTTTCTGTTTTTATGTGTTTTGATCTTGCAAACCTGTGATAATAAACCTGGCAAGCCGCCAGATTTTAAAGAAACTGACCTCCATGCTAAATATTTTCCCCTGAAAAGTGATCCCCACGAGCTAATCTCCCACAGTATCTACGTATTGCCTAACCCAAAAGTGCTTTTTAGATCACTATTTCCTTTCTACTTGCCTTTTAAAATAGTAACAATATGGTAGAAAAAAGGTCTGTGTGGAATGTTTAGTGTCCAATGGTAGTTGAGTATTAAAGTATTACTAAACCCACAACAGTAAAATCAATCTGTATATGCAGTAAAGCATACTTGTTATACTCACTGTGGAACCTAAGGGGTTAATCCTCTGCATTGTGTAAAAAGGCTGTTTGATCCCGTCTTCTCTGATTTTCTCAAATCTGACAGTGAATTTGGTAGCATTTGAAACAGGCTCTGACAACCAGGTGCGCTTTTTTGCTTGTAAGTCACGCTAGTGTACGTATCAAATCTAGAAAGTACAAAATGTCCAATCGCACGTACACTAGCAAAGAGGTCTACACTATGCTGAATATGACAGACGAGAGCGATGGGGAAGCTCCACTGTCAGAATCAGGATCAGCATATTAACCAGTAGAGAACAGCGGCACCCTGTCAGATAGCTCTGACGACAGAGCAGTCCCCCGTTCTGCTGTCGCTGAGGTGCATGAACCGCAGGGCTCTCCTATGGAGCAGAGAGCCAGTACTAGCGCCGCTACTCCTTCTGGTGAACTGGCAAGCACCAGCAGCCTAGGACATCCTGGTCGTAGACGAACCAGCGCTGCAATATCACGTGGTGACGTGGCGAGTCCCATAAGTGCAGTTCAAGCTGGGGTGGCTAGCATGAGTGTCCCGCAGCCACAAAGAAGACGAACACAGGCCCACAGAACCCATAGTGCCCTTCCCCCTGAATTTGCTAACCCTGATTGGCAACCCCCCACTGATTCAGCGCCCGTACTTCTCCCATTCACAGGTCATACGGGGTCAAGATGTATAAGCTCTGTGACAGGGCCACAGGCTATACATGTAGCTTCATGGTTTATGAGGGCAAAGACAGTCACGTAGAGCCGGAAGGATGCCCAGACTACATAGGGAGCGCTGGCAAGATTGTGTGGAGCTTGGTGTCACCCTTATTCGGAAAGGGGTACCACTTGTATATGGACAATTATTACACTCGTGGACTCGTACCACTTTTTAGTCACTTGTTTGATCATCAAATTGACGCATGTGGTACCGTGCGACCTAATCACTGGGGCTTTCCCCAGTGGCTTGTAGGTTCCCGTCTTAGACCGAGGGAAAGAGCCTGCGCTAAGTGTAATAATTTGCTTGTGATGAAGTGGAGGGACAATAGGAATGCTTTCTTTCTGACCTCTCTTCATGCAGATACGACCGTCCAAATTTCTACGGTGACTGGTGTTTTGGAGAAACCGCTCTGTATCCACGATTATAACCTAAATATAGGAGGGGTGGACCTTAACGACCAGTTATTGGCGCTGTACCTAATTACCCGTAAAGCTAGACGCTGCTACAAAAAAGTGTCTATATATCTTGTTCAATTGGCTTTGCTGAACGCTCATGTCTTATACAGAGCATCAGGACTGACAGGATCCTTCTTAAAATTCATGGAAGAGATCATCACAGTCCTTCTGTTTCCAGATGGTGCTGCACCCCCACTTCACAATGTGAATGCAGTTAGCCGGCTGCATGGGAGGCACTTTCCATGAGTCCTCCGTGGTACCCCAAGCCACAGAACACCCCAAAAGAGATGTTGTGTCTGCAGACGACGCGGATACAGGCATGACACCCGCAATTATTGACCCACCTGTCCTGACCAGCCTGGTCTCTGCATCAATGAGTGTTTTGAAGGCTACCACACATTAGTGAATTATTAGCGTGGGTACAGCAGACATAGTGATAGGCACACTTACATAGGGTCTCCAAAGATGCCAGTGCATTTTGAGAGACCCAAACCTGGAACCAGTTAGTTTTTAGTTTAAAAAAAGGGCGTGCCCAAAAAAAACCAAAAACAAACAAAAAATAAATAAATAAATAAATAAAAAAATAAAAAAGTCAAAAACAGTTGTACGTTTCTTTTTTTCTCTCTCTCTTGTTTTCTCTCTAATCTCTCTCTATTGTTAACCACTTCCTTACTGGGCACTTAAACCCCCCTCCTGCCCGGACCAATTTTCAGTTTTCAGCGCTGTCGCTCTTTGAATGACAATTGCGCGGTCGTGCGACGTTGTACCCAAACAAAATTGGCGTCCTTTTTTTCCCACAAATAGAGCTTTCTGTTGGTGGTATTTGATCGCCTCTGCGTCATTTCTGATCGCCGCTATAAACAAAAAAAGAGCAACAATTTTGAAAAAAAACAATATTTTTTTACTTTTTGCTATAATATATATCCAAAAATAAAAAATAAAAAACAAATTTATTCATCAGTTTTGGCCGACATATTCTTCTACATATTTTTGGTTAAAAAAATCGCAATCGGCGTTTATTGATTGGGTTGCGCAAAAGTTATAGCGTCTGCAAACTATGGACATTGATTTATGGCGTTTTTATTATTTTATTTTTTTTTTACTGGTAATGGCGGCGATCTGCGATTTTTATCGGTACTGCGATATCGGGGCGGACATGTCGGAGGTTTTTGACACTTTTTTGGAACCAATGACATTTATACAGCGATCAGAAATTTAAATGTCCACTGATTACTGTATAAATGTCATT
>BLSH010334896.1:211030-243840 GCA_018402905.1 Glandirana rugosa
ACCCCCCCCCCCCCCCCCGTCCTCCCCTCTGAGGAGAAGTAGCTTTTACCATGCAGAGAACATATTTGGGGACTAAGACATCTAACGTAAGCCACAGAGAGCCTGATACTATGTTTTCCTGACCTTGAGCCACAACTTAGAATATAATGTTGCCAGTATCTGGACTGTTATGCTTGGGTTACACAAGTAAAGTTTGACTGCATCTGGAATCCTGTGTGTGTGATGTTTTTTGGAGTAAAGTATTTTTACAGCGAATACCTGGGGAGTGGAGAAATAAATGTGCTTACTGGTGCAAACCTAGCTGAAAGAGTCCTGGAAGTGTACACTTAGGTCAAGTGTCTCAAGGGAAGAGGGGGTTAACTGCACAAAGGTTAGGAGGATGGGAAGTTGAAGCCTCAGATTACCATCCTTGCATGGAACAGTATTAGTTTGGGCTGAACCATCTGGACATCCTGCAACTTACACCCATTGGCCAGTGCCTGGCTGCAAGTGAGCTTCAAGTGAGGATGTCCTCAGCTCCACCTTACATACACTAGATTACCAAAAGCATTGGGACGCCTGCCTTTACACGCACATGAACTTTAATGACATCTCAGTCTTAGTCCGTAGAGTTCAATATTGAGTTGGCCCACCCTTTGCAGCTATAACAGCTCCAACTCTTCTGGGAAGGCTGTCCACAAGGTTTAGGAAAGTGTATATGGGAATGTTTGACCATTCTTCCAGAAGCGCATTTGTGTGGTAAGTTAATGTGGACGTGAAGGCCTGGTTTGCAGTCTCTGCTCTAATTCATCTCAAAGGTGTTCTCTCAGGTTGAGGTCAGGACCCTGTGCAGACCAGTCAATTTCTTCCACCCCAAACTCACTCATCCATGGCTTTATGGACCTTGTTTGTGCACTGGTGAGCAGTCATGTTGGAACAGGAAAGGGCCATCCCCAAACTGTTCCCATAAAAGTTGGGAGCATAAAATTGTCCAAAACGTCTTGGTATGCTGATTCCTTAAGAGTTCCCTTCCCTTGAACTAAGGGGCCAAGCCTAACCCCTGAAAAACTACCTCACACCATAATCTCCCCTCCACCAAATTATTTGGACCAGTGCACAAAGCAGGGTCCTTAAAGGCATGATTGAGTGAGTTTGAGGTGGAGGAACTTGAATGGCCTGCACACAGTCCTAACCTCAACCTGATAGAAGCAAGGTGCACACTGCGCATGCGCAAGCCGCGCTGTGAAAGGCCGGGCAATCTTCTGGGACCTGTGACGTGTCCCAGAAGATCGCTGGTAAGGGGGGACAGGTGAACTTTCTTCCGTTGCCGTGGCAAAGGACAGGAAGTGGGAGCTGGATACCTGTCAAAACCAGGTTTCGCCGCCCCAAAAATAATTACATGCCAATTGTGGCATGTCAGGTGGTCACCTACACTTAAAGCGGAAGTTCCACTTTTGGGTGGAGCTCTGCTTTAAACCCACTTCTCGAGTGCTCCTGGAAGAGCCAGTTTTTTAGCATAGCCCTCCTTGTACATGAACAAATAATCCTGGAGTCTCAACATAAGTACTCAACATTAGTCCCATGAGAATCACTGAACATCTCTTACCATGAAATAGATTTATTTTTCTTTAAATACTGCTTACAATATTACAGATAAAAATCATATGTGTAGTCCTAGCTTTGACAAAGTTTAATTACACAGTCATTATCATATGTATGCATAAACTGATACACACGCACATAAGTGAAAGACAGCTGCGCTCCCCTGGCACTTGGTGATAAACTTTGGATTAAGCATGCTATACAAATACTAATTATCCTAATGAACAAGGGTAATTGCAACCTTTACTCTATGGCAAAACTGATAGCACAGCTGCAAGTACAATTCATGTTATACTATGATCTGCGAAATGAAATTAACCTTCAACAGGTTGTCCCACCTAGCTAGCTCTGGTTAGCAATATAAGAATCAGCAGAGGATAATAATAACCTGCCCAATGTGAATGTGTGAATGTGTTTATTAATATTGTGCCAGTCATGTAGAGAGTCTTGGCACAAGAAAATCCTGCTTGGTAATAAACTGAAATATGTCAAGGGCATATTCTGGACTGTTTACACTCTACTTGCAATCTGCAATTATATGTGTTTTCAGCTAGCTAACATAAAGGTGGTGGTAACATTTGCTTTACTACTGATTTGTTGCCACCACAAGTAATTAGAATGTTGTAGTTAAGTTATGACTTGTTGCTTTAGTGTCCCTTTATGTTCACTACAGGTCAACTACCGAGCACATAAATACTCAATTGGTAATATGGAAATTAATGCCAATGTTTTCGACAATAGTAGAAAGGTAGAAAGGACCAGCTTAAACATTTTTGTTCAGATCAAATTTATTTTTGTAGCCTTCAGTATGAGAGGGGCAATAGCGGCAATAGCAGAGGTGATCATTGTGTCCTCCATGTTTCCCTCCTCACTGGGCGCCAAGCAAGGCTTACACGAGAGGGCTACCACAGGGTGGGTTCTTCTGGACTACGCTAAGCAACTGTAACAGGATCACTTTACTACACATAGCTTTACTTCTGTGCCCTTTCTATCAATGCCCTGGGACAAGGCTGAGGCTGTCGTGGGGGAATACTTGACCTTAAGGCGAGCCTCTACCTTTAGAGATGAACGTACACTTACACCATGACTGTTCTCCAGTTAACTCTTGGGTCCCCCGTGTAAATGTACACACTTTCTCTATAACTTGCATTTCAGAGAGACATGCTGAGCTTGGTCACATACACCCGTCCAGCTACCTCACTCCCAGTAGTGGTATGAGGTCCCACCTTGCACATAGCACAGACCCCATGCATTCACTTCACTCCACTTAACTCTCCTGTACCGTTGTACAGGCTGGAGACCTCTGCAGTGCGAGTCCACTCCCATTGCTATGGGAGACAGACAGCTCATGGAGAGAGTGCAGACAACAACTCCCTCCTGCAAGAAGCTATCCCATCTTTCTTAGGCACATGCTTAATGACAGACAAATAACAAAGAATTCCAAGCTCAACTTACTGACCAGTTTGCAACCAACCAATTTCACCTGTCTAACAGTAGTGTTTAAAAGGCAGGGAATTGATTACACACATTTGCAAGTGTATGCGTAAGCTGCAGGCCCCGAGAAGGCTCCCTGTGTACTGCAGACCTAACTCTGTATAAAAGGCTTCACAGTGGAAGCACATACAATTTAATGGATAGATGGAGGACAGGTGACTGGAGGAGTCCAGCCCTCCTTAAAGGTACAGGAACAGACTAGACACCCAGCACATTGCACAATGGCAACTAGGGTGCCAGTGTGTTACCTAAGATGTATACAATACAAGCTAAAGTCACTGCCCCCACCTATAACTGGCCATTACAGTAAGGAGCTATGGAAGGGCTTAAAGATAGGCTGCTTGGTAAACTTCAGTTACTCTAGGTAACCACTTGTGTCTTCACACTGTACTAATTCTTACAGAGCTGTCTTCATACCCAATGTGCTTAATGACCCAAGTCGTAGCCTATATGTGCCAATTGCTTGCATTACACCTCTTGAGTAACTTCAGACCAGGTCATAACAAGGTTTCAAAGCTTTACTTATAAAAGTGCAAAATGAACATCTCAAAGCCCAACATGCAAGAACAGGGTTTTTCCTATGTCCCTAATCCTAACTTATGTGCTTCCTCCTGCATACCTGCAAAGGTAGAGTTTGAGTATGAACAGGAGTCCATCAGTGTTGGAATCTTCGGGGATGAACCCAGAGGACCTACGTTACAGCAGTAGCAGCAGCTGGCGGCATACTTTCGCTCTTTAAATGTGCATCTCTCCGATTCTCTCTCCTACAGGCTCTCTGGTAACCCTAGCATGCCTGCTCCCTGATCCCTCTCCCCAGGTCCGGACCCATGTCCCTTTTTACAATGCACAGAACCAGTGGGTCAGACCCAGAGAAATATCCTTCCAAAACCAAAGAACCAGGAAAGTCTGTAACCCTCACCCACTCATCAGGGAAATCACCTAACTGGCTAAATTTCAACCTGCTTAATATAAAAGGCCAATGCATTTTGGGGAGTTCTAATGGTATACTCTGGGCTGGTAGATTGATCTTAGCACCACATCCTAAAAATACATGTATCACACTCCTAGATAGCTTACTAGATAGGTTAGGTAAATTTACCTTAGTTCATGTATCTCCCCTGTAATCAGTTGAGCCGCTTGTGATTGCTTTGGGCTGTTCTGGGCTCTACAAGCTGCAGGTTTGATTGTTTCCTCTTGTTTACTGCAGGCTTCCAGAATATAGTGGGTTGGAAGAGTCACATGAGCAGCCTGAATATTTATGTGGTTCCAGACAATCCCTGGGGGGAGGGTGCCTAGAAGGTGGCTGAGTAAGTGCATAAATAGTTTGTAACTTGAGGCAGCCCTGTTCTTGTGCAGAAGAAGACGTGCCCTCTCAGATGGCCCTGCGAACATCTACCAGGAGTTTATCGAGGTCCCATCTATGCCAAAGCTGGGGGGCCTATTTGCAGAGAAACTCTGAAGCTAAAGAAGGGGGATTTAACCTAGGATATTGTCTGGAGAGTCCACTAAGGAAATGTCTGCCTGACACTGGAGGGAGGCATCCAAATTCCCAAGGACTTGTACAGACCTAACTGCAGGATTTGAATGACTGTTGCTGCTGTTAACCCCCGGAGCACTAATACTAATGCCTGGTACACACAATGAGATTAGCAGACGAATGATCGTCCTTTTTTCTCTTTTGCATGCTAGTCTCATATCACAAATGAAGAGTTTACTTAAAGTGGAGTCCCACCCAAAAGTGGAACTTCCGCTTTAAGTGTATGTGACCCCCTGACATGCCACAATTGGCATGTCATTTTTTTGGGGGTACAAGGACTCTGTTTTCAGGGTCCCAGCTCCCACTTCCTCTCCTGGTGCCGCAGAGCGGGAAGAAAGTTCACCTCTCCCCCCTCCCTCCTGGGAATCTTCTGGGACATGTCACAGGTCCCAGAAGATTCCCTGGCCATTCACAGCACCCACACTTGCTATGCCGGTGCCACGGAGGGGAGGGGGAGAGGAGCGAGGCATCGGGCGGCCGAATCGCTGGACCGTGGGACAGGTGAGTAGCCATTTATTAAAAGTCAGCAGCTACACTTTTTGTAGCTGCTGACTTTTGAATGTGTGGAACTCTGCTTTAAGTTAATTCTCGTATGACAGAATAAAAATGTAGAAGTGATGTAATGTGTTGTATTGTGTTTTTGAATGACAACTGTACTGATTAAACGAAAATCCAATGATCTGGTATCGTACGAAAAACATTTTCTTGCTTATCGATCCAGATAATAATGGATGAACTGATGGGATTGGCTCTCAAAAGCTGTGTACTAATGATCAGATTATCGTACAATTGTTTCAAAATCGATATTTTTTGTAAAATTTTCTGATCATGTGTATGGGCCAATAGGCTTGCCTTGTCTGGGATATTGTGATGTAACAGTGCTGCCCATTCCCTGAGCTATTGTTGAAGGGACTATCCTAAGAAGTAGCTACAGAGTGAGAAGTGACCTCTTATTACAGTTCAGCATTCTGGAATATCCTACAGCTCCCTATGCCCTATCCAAGTTTATCAGCAATACATTTTAAAAAGGCAACGCCTAGACTATTTATTGACTATTTATTGAGCCAGAAGAGTGGATGCTGTGGTGTGCTTGGCTGCTTTTGCACATATATCTATTCTGATCGAATTCTGGGATGATAGAGAGCTTCTCTATTCTCCAGTACAACGCATTTTGAGTCGGCTGCTTCTTTGTCAAGCCCTACTTTTCTCCATCTTTTGGTTGTTTATCAATCTACGTTCAAGACTCTGTGCACCGTTTTTTTCTAGCTGTTATCCATTTCCCAACAACCAACTCTATTGATGTGTACAGCTTCAAAAAGATAGAAAGTTGTTTCTTTGCCTGGAGTCTGTTGATACCTGGACACAGAGACTGGCAATGGTATATTCTGCAGACCACAAGGGAGCAAATAAAATAAATAACCAATTACATATCATCTTCCATCAAATTCAAAGCAATCGGAGCAACCGTGACTTCTGATTGGTTATTGCACATAAACTCGCCTTCCATAACAACAAATATTTACCACCCGCTAGTTATTTTGTTTTCGTTTCAGTAAATGGCCGACTTCATTACTGCTTGTACTAATAAACTAAATTTAGTTTATATCAACATGCATTTTTATAAAGGTATCTTCACTCTGCAGGGCTCCACAACAAAGCCACAAGCATGTAAATAACATCTGATTATTAAAGCTGGAGACTGTAATTAAATCTATGAGCAAAGCAGAAAACCAAATATTAGTCTGGGATAGGGATGTGTCATGGGATTAGGTAGAAGGGGGAATGACGCATTGAAATCTGCTAACCCTTGTTTGCTGTCGGCAGGGTGTATATTCACCTGTGCAGTTTTTAGCATTAAAAAAAAAATTGCATTGCACTTGTGCATCACCTAGTAACTGGTCTGGGTACTTGTTTGGACTGTCATACAGGAGCATTTAGTTGCCCTTGAAAAAATGTATGGGATTAAAGGACGTCTATTGTGAACAACTTTGCATGCTCACAACTGCTTAAGGTTAATGCATGTAACTATAGTATTCCATATATTAAAGGGGCAATCCATTCAAAACTGATCTTTAAAGGCTAAGTTCACCTTTTTTTTTTTTTTTTTCTAAAATCCAGCTCTATGTAAATGAAAAATAAAAGCTTTGTTTCATTTTGAAAGCAAGGCCTTACCTTAGCCCCTGCTGTATTTGTTAGAAAGCTTCATCACTTGCTGGTATGCAGATTTGGGTAGGAGAAACCAGCAAGATACAGGAAGGAGTTTACCAGCTGACCTCATTAGCACACACCCTACACCCATCAATTAGGTTTGCACAGCATCCCTGGCATCTCCACACATGCATTTTCCAGGCTTCCCAGCCCAGGCTGCATGCTAAACTCCCCGGGGCTGCATGCAGCACACAGGTTGGGCAACCCAGATGTAGTGCAAGGGCCTGCCTGATTGGATACAGAGTGAATGGATAGATAGGTGGGTCCTCCTATTTCATAGTTTTGGTAATTTGTAGAGAGATTGTAAAATCAGATTGTATAGTGTATGACCACTTTTATACATGTACATAGGAGGGAGTGGATGGAGACACTCAGCTGTCAGGTCCCATTCACATCCCTGTATGTGTTTTTTTGAAGGGGACATTTTGGAGCTTTTCTGCTCATCATGTACAGGGTAGCCAATTCACTGGAATGGACTGCCCTACACATGACAAGGAAGCTCCAGAACTTTGTTTTTGAGTTGAGCGTGGTGCGTTTCTTTAGCTTTCTTAACACGCAGATGTGAATAGAGCTTAATTGTTCTTGTGTAAACACACCAATTTAACTTTCAGACCCCATTCACACCTAACGTAGTGGGACTGTATGTTTTGTGGCTCGTTTTTCCTGCAACATGCATAGCGCAGCCCATTGATTTCAATGGCTGCCCTACATCCAGCAAAATAGTAAATTTTTTACTATGCTTTTTGCTGCATTTGACATCAGTTTTTTTACGTGGAAAATTGTGTGTTTCTTCTGCGTTTTGGGTGCCATTAACAATTTATTAGCTCTGAAAATATGACTAGTTTATTTTAGGTGTATAAAGGTGACCATACTCTATTCAATCTGATAGTACAATCTCCTTTAGAGCTACCATCAACTATGTAGTGCAAAGGCCTGCCTGATTGGATGCAGAGTGATTGGATAGATGGTGTGTCCTCCTATTATATAGTTTTGGTAAATCTAAAGGACATTAAATAGTGTATGGCCACCTTTATACACCTAAAATTACCTTGTTGCACTTTCAGTGCCATTAATTGTTAATGGTACACCAAACCCAGAAGCAAACACACATTTTGCCACACAAAAATGGGTGACAAATGCAGCAAAATACACAGTAAAAAAAGTGCAACTCACACCACTCCAAAATGTCCCATGAGCTACTTTGCCATGTGTAGCGCAGCCCATTGAAATCAACAGGCTGCCCTATGAGTGTCACAGGAAAAACAAGCCAAAAGACACATGCTCCCACTACTCTAGGTGTGGATGGGGCCTGAAAGTGAAATTGGTGTGTTTACACAAGAACAAAGAGGCTCCATTCACATCTGTGTGCTTCCAAATGCATGGCAAAACTCACAGCTTGCTGTGCGTTTCAGAATTACGCAGCAAACGCACCAAAAAGCACGGTAAAAAATGTACCATGCTCCACTCTAAAAATAACTTCTGGAGTTTCTTTGGGGCAATTGTTGCACAAAGGGCAGCCCATTCAAGTGAATGGGCTGCCCAATGCATGATGAGTGGAAATGCTCCAAAATGCCCCCCCAAAACAAAAACATGAGCTTGAACGTGAGTACCCACTACGTTGAGATGTAAACAGGGCCGGACAGCTGAGTGTCTCTATCCGCTCCCCCCCCAAGTACTTATATAGTATAATGATGTCCATACATTATGTAGTCTGATTGTACAATTTCCTTTGGACCAAAGGGCCTGGTATGCTCTTGGAGGGGCATCCCATGTCAATTTTTTTTTTGGCGTGGAGTTCCCCTTCAAGATCCCCAGAGCACAAGGTGCCTGGCATTGTCGGGATCAAAGTCAGATCCCTGTTCACAGACAAACGGTCCAACTTTGATCCTATGTAGAACCGTAAATCGCACAGCAAAGTAGGATCAAAGTCGGACGGTTTTTTTGTCGGATAGTGTGAACCCAGCCTTAGGTGCAAAGAGGTTAAGGGAAGAAATAGGTAGTGATATAATAATGAGGGAGGTGTGGTCCAGACTGGTAATACACGCCCATCACACCTTTTTCTGTGATGTAAAAATACAGAGAATGATGGGAGCTGACCTACAGGAAGTGATGCAGCCAGAAAGAATGTTTTAAAACTAAGAGAGAAACATGACATTTCAAACTCTTTGTGGATGAGGTAAGTAAGAGATAAGAACATTGGGAATTTTGGGGCAGACATTATATTAAAAAAATGATTCTATTTATTATGAAAACTGAAATTCTGCCCCAATATGTGAACTTAGCCTTTAAGTTACTGGTAGATGGTGGAGTGATGTTAAACTCAAAATTGAAATATATTGCAGTTTACCAGGCCTTTAAATGTGATGGCTGCATTCATTTTTGTTGTGTATGCTTTTTTCCTTATCTGATGCTCACTTCCTGGCAGATGGTGCTCCACAGGGGTGTACCAAGGGGGGGGGGGGCGGTCTGTCCTGGGTGCCACACATTGGGGGGGGGTTTTCAGTAAATCACTGGCATCTTTACTATGGCAGCCGCGGCACGGCTGCTGCTTACACACTGGAGACCCGGCCCACTAGTGCCCGTGGGAACGGACAAGAAAAGTGTCTGTTGTGTATAATAAAAATTCAGCTATATACCTCATTAAGAGCAAGCGCCATTCAGGTGACTCACCACCTCTCTCCTCCTCCCTTCCGAGTCCGGACTGATGTCATTCTTGGCCCCGCCTGGCGCCCGCTGCAATTATCAGACGGGGAGAAGAGAGAGCGAGTCACATGAGCGCAGAACGGTGCTCTTAATGAGATAAATAGCTGCAATTTTATTATAAAATACAGAGACACTTTTGCAGATGACACTGTACCCCCCTCCTCCACAGTTACCTCTGTACCCACCTCTTCCACAGCCACCTCTGTACCCTCCCTCCTCCACAGCCACCTCTGTACCCCCCCTCTTCCACAGCCATCTCTGTACCCCCTCTCCTTCACAGCCACCTCTGTACCCCGCTCCTTCACAGCCACCTCTGTACCCCGCTCTTCCACAGCCAACTCTGTACCCCCCCTCCTCCACAGCCACCTCTGTACCACCCTCTTCCACAGCCACCTCTGTACCCCCTCCTCCACAGCCACCTCTGTACCCCCCCTTCTCCACAGCCACCTCTATACCCCCCCTTCTCCACAGCCTCCTCTGTACCCACCCACCCTCCACAGTCCCCTCTGTACCCCCCTCCTCCACAGCCACCTCTGTAACTCCCCTACTCCACAGCCACCTCTGTACCCCCCTTCTCCACAGCTACCCCTGTATCCCCCCTTCTGCACAGACACCTCTGTACCTCCCTCCTCCGCAGCCACCTCTCTACCCCCCTCCTCCACAGTAGGGGTGCAGAGTTTGGGGGGCCTGTGTAACATGCAGGAGTCCAGAGCTGTGGGGGTTGTGTAATGTAAATGGGTCCAGACGTGCCAGTGGTTTGTGTAATATAAAGGGGTCCAGAGGTGCCAGCAGTTTGTGTAATTTAAAGTGGTCCAGAGGTGCCAGGGGGCTGTGTAATGTAAAGGGGTCCAGAGATGCCAAGGGTTTGTGCAATGTAAAGGGATCCAGAGGTGCCGGGGGGCTGTGTAATGTAATTGAGTCCAGGGATGCCAGGGTTTTGTGAATGTAAAGGGGTCCCAAGGTGCCAGGGGGCTGTGTAATGTAAAAGGGTCCAGAGGTGTGAGGGGGCTGTGTAATGTTAAGGGGTCCAGACATGCAGGGGGCTGTGTAATGTAAAGGGATCCAGAGGTACAAGGGGGTGTGTAATGTAAAGGGGTCCAGATGTGCAGGGGGTTGTGTAATGTAAAGGGGTCCAGAGGTGCAGTTGTGGAGAGGGGGTACGCAGCAGTGAAAGAGATATTGGTGGATGCAGAGGTATGCAGGGGGCACAGTGGGGTGTTTTTACATTTTAAATTGGGGGGGTGCAAGATATGGGATCTGCCCCAGGTGCCAAATGCTCTAGGTACGCCCCTGGTGCTCCATTATGCTACAATGGAAGACTATGCTTTGGCGTCTTCATGTTCAATGTAGGGATATGGGTCATGTATTGGTCTTTATTATGTCAAGGGTATCTGACCACCAGAGCATAGGGGAGAAGAAGCTGCCAGGAGTGGTCCTGCAGCTTGGAGGAACAGGTAGGTAAAACTGCATTATCTGGTCCCCTAGATGTAAATGAGCATTTAAAATGGTTCTAAAGCTATTTTTTTCACCTTAATACCTTCCCTGCATTAAGGTAAACAAAAAAATTACACCTTGCTGTGCTCCCCCACTTTCCTAAATACTTACCTGAGTTCTCAAATGATCTAGCACTGTGCATGGCTCCATCTTTTCTCTCCTTCTCCCTCTACTCACAGGGACTGAGGCAGCAACAGGAACCATTGGCTCCTGCTGCTGTCAATCAATTGCTTTGAGGAGAAAGTGGGGGCTGGGGTTTGAGCTAGGCTGTGTGTGTATTGACACACACAACCTGGCTTGGATGGAGCCCACACGTCTGCCCCCACAGCATGCAGCTTGCTATGGGGCAGACAGAGAAGAGGAGGAGCGCAGCACCGGTGGGGGACCCTTGAAGAGCAAATTCAGGGCCGCTCTCTGCAATACCATTTCCCAGAGCGGGTAACTGTAAGATGTTATTTTAATTATAAAAAAAAATTATTAAACCCCCAAATGGATTATATTGCAGTGTACCACCCCTTAAATGGGGTGACTGCATTCATTTTATTTTTTTGGGCTTTTTTCTTTTTTCAGCCCATCCTCACATGCCAAGGTTCTAGGTGCAATCCTGGACTCTGAACTTTTCTTTCAGCCCCATGTCCAATCACTGTCTAAATCTTGCTGTCTCAACCTCCACATCTCCAGAATACGCCCCTTTCTAATCAATGACATATCAAAGCTCCCTGATCATCTCTCTCCTCAACTACTGCAACTCCCTCCTCATTGGTTTGCTTTTATGTAGGCTATCTCCCCTTCAGTCCATCATGAATGCTGCTGCCATACTCATCCACCTTACCAACCGTCCGGTTGGTAATTCAAAATACTAACAACAACTTACAAAGCCACCCACAATTTGGCCCCCCAGCTACATCACTAACCTAGTCTCAAAATACTAAACAAAGTGATCTCTGCATTCCTCCTAAGACCTCCTGCTCTCTGGCTCCCCTGTCACCTCCTCTCATGCTTGCCTCCAGGCTTGTCCCAACCTATGGAATTCACTACTGTCCAACTATCTCTTACTCTGCTTGCTTTTATGCGATCCCTGAAAACCCTGCTCTTCAGAGAAGCCTATTCCGCCCCTGCCTAACTGCACATTTATTTTCTCCATCAGATTGTCCCCCATAGTTATTAACTTTTGTATCACTTGACCCTCCTTTCTAGATTGTAAGCTCTTACAAGCAGGGCCCTCTGCCTTCTCAGGGCAAGCTGCTCAGCTGAGGGTTAATTAGGGTTTCCACCTCAATCCTTTAAACCTGAACACATATTAATTACACAGGTTCTGTGGCTGATTAAGGTGGTAATTAAACTCACGTGGTGACTTATCTGCATCAAATTAGCCTCAGAACCTGTGTAATTCATATGTGTTCGGGTTTAAAGGGATGAGGTAGCAACCCTAGGTTTAATTGCCAGTCTCAGCTTCCACTCTGTCTCACCTGATGACCATATCCTGCCTCGTTAAATACAAACTGCCTGGATCAGATTGCAGATGCCTTCACCTTGGTCAACATCTCTGGAGAAATCTCTGCTGTGTGTTTCTGTGAAAGACTTTGCCTGTTTGACTTTCCCTCTTGGTTCTTGGATTCAAGAGCCTGCTCGGCTGACTCTCCTGGCTCTTGACCCTGCATTCCGTTTGTTTGACCTCGCTGATCTCTGGACTCCTGTTTCACTGGTTTTCTCTGACTATCCGCTCTGGCTACCGAACCCTGGTTATGTTTTGACCACGTTTACTCTGTTTATAACATTTTGCCTTTTTATTAAAAAGTGAGCTTTTACTGCACTTCTGTCTTTGTCTGATTCATGGTTCCTGACAGTATTACAGTGGCTGCCTGTCCATAAGGGGCGCCGCCCCCCTAATCCATGCGCCCGGCCCCTAATCTACATGCAGGGTGCCAGATGCATGGATTTCAATGGGGTTTTTTTTAAGCTCATGATTAGAGCCTGAGGCTCTAATTGGCTTCAAAAAAGTGTGACAATGGTGAATTAATAATCGCTATTGTCTTCCTGACTCTCTTCCTGGCCAATCAGGAAGCACGTCCTGAGCATTTACTGAGACCCGATTGGCTAGGGAGTCTTAGGACTCCCAGCCAATCGGGTCTCAGGACCCACTTCCAATTCGGCCAGGAGGAGAAGCCCCGGTTCTTCCTGGATCTTCCTAAAGCAAGGAGCAGCAGCCCTCCATGTTGCCTTCCTCCTCACTTTAAGTCCTCTAAACCCCTGCTTTCCCATCCGTCTCCTACGTTTGCCACCCCCACCCCAAAATATTGAGCACCATCCACCACTGGTAACTGTACTGTCTGCCCTCATGTTGTAAAACACTGCGCAAACTGTTGGCTCTATATAAATCCCGTATTATAATAAAACTTTTCTTTACCTGATCTCTGCTTCCTGACAGCTGGTACACCCCTATATTCCAGCAGTAGACTGTTCCTCGACATTCTCATGTTCAATGCAGGCATATGGGCTGTGAATTGGTCTTGATGACATCAAGGGCATCTGACTACCAGAAAATGTAAGGGGGGGGGGGGGGCGCTGGGACTGGTCTTGCAGCTCAGAGGAGCAGACAGATAAAACTGCATTTCCTAGCCCTGTATATGTAAACGAGCATTTAATCCTTTCAGTACACAGGCACTCCCACTGCAAAGGGAGGATTCTTACTTTCCCTGAAGTTCAGCTTTAAATCTCCTGCTAGCAATCTCATTGATGAAGTTTTCAGCCTTCACCAATAATTAAAAGATCACTTTGGATGGATTGATGCTAAAATTCCTTTTTTTTTTTACAAGTATTACTGAGCAGCTTTTAAGAGAATCTCAGCATAGCCATACTGGATAGTATTCCAGATATCGGCGTTCAAATCATTCGGCAGAGAACAGAAGTGTAGAAAAAAGCCGCAGTCAGTCTAGATTTCATGCACACTATCTCAATGGTCCTGATGCTGCAGGCACTGGAGTGCTTTGGGGAATACCGTTGTTGTACTGTTTATACAGATACAAGTGCAAAAACTATCTCATCTAGGATATTGTGTTTATATAGTTCTGTGGATAGGAATGCTTGGTTTGTGTTTACAAAATGTTTCAAAGGCCTGTGCATTTATTGTGATGGCACATCCTGCTTATGCATGTACTGCTTGAATATAATAAAGCAAAGCTTCATCAGTGAGCCTTCAGCATGGTATGAGTGCTGTTTAATGCAGCTTCCAAAAGGTCAAAGTTACAACCACAGTTCTAAAAGTGCCGTAGTTACAACTGCAGCAACATAATCAGTAGGACAAGACAGTTGAAAAGCAAAAATAAAGGAAGGACCGTGGAAAAAACGAAATGTGTACTGATTCTGTATATATTTTCTTGGTTTAATTGCCATGGTTAGGACTATGTTTTTTTTAATTATTATTTAGTCAGTTAAATGAGATATATAGAACAAAATTATGCATTCCCATTTTTGGCCAGTAGGCTGCTTCCTGGATTTCTTTTTGATATTTATTGGTGTGTTTAGGTCAGTGTTTTTCAACTCCAGTCCTCAAGGCACACCAACAGGTCATGTTTTCAGGATTTCCCTCAGATGAAACAGCTGTGGTAATTACTAAGGCAGTGAAACTGATCAAATCACCTGTGCAAACTCATGGAAATCCTGAAAACATGACCTGTTGGTGTGCCTTGAGGACTGGAGTTGAAAAACACTGGTTTAGGAGACATAGGAGCAATGCCTGTTTTTCAGCAATTCTTGCATCAGCTGCAGCAGAGGTAGCAGTTTTGCTAGAACAGGTGGAAGTGGAAAAGAAGAGATAAAGATACTGGGTCTACCTAGTGATTGCTAAAGAAGAACAAAGGGGTTGATTTACTAAACCGGAAAGTGCAAAATCTGCTGCAGTCCTCCATAGAAACCAATCAGGTTCCACTTTTTATATCAAAGCTTAATTCAACAAGCAGAAGTTAGAAGCTGATTGGCTACCATGCACAGCTGCACCAGATGTTGCACTCTCCAGATTTAGTAGATCAACCCCAAAGAGTTCTGAGTTTTGAGCTAGGTACAATGACCTCTGAAACATGAAGATAAATTCCTAAAGTGATATTAAAGTTTCAGATTTTTTTGCATTAAAATAACAAACATGTAATACTTACCTGCTGTGTGCAGTGGTTTTGCACAGAACAGCCCTGATCCTCTTATTCTTGAGTACCTTGCTGGCTCTCCTGGCCCCTCCCTCCTACTGACTGCCCCCAGAGCAAGCAGGTTGCTATGGGGCACCTGAGAAGGTAAAAAAAACCTTGAGCCTTTAGAACGTCTTTAAGTCACTCCTGGATGTTGTAAGTATTTTTCGTTTTAAGCAAACCAATAACTGTTTTCTTCTAACCCTACCATAGTCAGGTAATATGCATGCATAGGTAACCATGAAATGTTTCCATAATATTGCTAAAATTCCAAAATTTTGTAAAAAAAAAAAAAAAAAAAAAAATAGCTAACACAAAACAGAAAAATAGCAACCAGAGATCAAGAGTTGTGGTAAGTGGACCGAGATAATAGGGGCTCATTATTTTCTGCTCATGTCTCTTATTTGGAGAAATGCGTGGGACACGAGATGGTGGAGTAAAAGGAAAAGGGGGATGTGGCTGGTAGAGTTATAGACTATTTGAAGCTAACGTTGTGGAGGGAGTGGTGATTGAAGAGATTATGAGAATGGGAGGAGGGCGGCTGATCCCTGGCTTGTATATACTTCTTGGATGTTTATGCTATGGATCTACTTCTGTTTTCTTGGCTTTGCTGGGTAGTGATTAAAATTGTCTATCAAGGCTTCACTGAGTTATTTTGATGATGTCAACTGCAGAACATACTGTGATATGTTGGGGTATTGGCTTAAGGGTAGTGTGTTTTCCAGTGAGTTCAGACCACGGCAGAAACAATGTTTAGGACTTGTTGGCCCACTTTTATTTGCAAAGAAAAGAAAAGTCCAAACAAATCAAACAATTGCCCTCACAGGGGTTTTCACCATCACTTCAAAGTACAAACGAAGAAGTTCTTTTAGCCTCCTGGCTTGTTTTCTTATCACTGCTGCTCAGGCTGTCTCACAGCACCCCTGTGCTTACATGCAGTTGCTGTACCTCATGCATCTTTCTCTTTGCACACTCAAGCTTAATATCTCAGTCTGTTCAAAGACTACATCTGGACTGTGGTGCCGACATGCACAGCTCTTGGTGCCCCCTTGCAGCCTCACTGACTCCTCGGCAGGGTGGAGTCCTGAACCATGCCCAAACGTATGATTATAAAGGCTGTGCCCCTTCACATATAGCCTGCTGGTCTCCAGTAAAACCTGGACACAAGATTAGAGACTTCTCCCATCCCAAAGCTCTTCAAAGCTTCTGGACACCAGATGCTGATCCAGGAATTATAAAAGAAAGAAAACTGAAAGGCTAGGCTAGGCTAGTTTTCTCTGCTGTGAACTGAACTTCTGGAGCCCCTCACACATTTGTGAGAATCCTGTGTCACCATTGCTTATTCTTACTCAGTGGCGGGGTCTCACACTAAACTCATTTCAGTTTTCCTTTTAGGTTCCTTGCAACTGACCGGTCTTGTTAATTTGCTTTTTTTTTCTGATTTTATTGTTGGGAAGTCAACAGCAAGCCTCATAGTGTGTTACACAGCCTCCGTGATTTGGGATGTGCCCACAGATGTGGTAATGACGAGGACAACAAAGGAAGAATGGTCCAACATTGTTTTATTTTTTTCTGGGAAAAATGCAGTTTCCCAGTTGTGTGGGAACAATTGATGAGAAACATTATAAAGGCAGTAGCTAGTGGGAGCAAACACTTTGACCAGAAAAAGTTTTTTTTTTCTTTTGTTTTATTAGCCGTGCCTGATGTATACCATTGCTTCACCCACATAGACATTGGAACCTATGGGGGCTGCTCAGACTCCAACATATTTGGTCACTCAACATTTGGAGAGGCGCTGCATGAAAATGAACTGGATCTTCCTGAGAACTGTTCACTGCCAAGATCTACCAGACAGGCATTGCCTAGTGTGTTTGTGGGGGGTGAGGCCGTATCCCTTGGTGAGCACCTATTGGGGCCCCATTCCAGATGGGACAAGAAGAATAGTTGGGTATGCTTCTGGTGTCCTTTCCAATAGTGGTGTTTGTTGCACACCTCGATTAACTTAAACATGGAGGTAGAAAGAAAATAGGATTGGCTGCACTACTGTTGAAAAAAATACAGTTGTATGCAAAAGTTTAGGAACCCCTGACAATTTCCATTTATAAATATTTGGGTGTTTGGATCAGCAATTTCATTTTGATCTATCAAATAAGAGAAGGACACAGTAATATTTCAGTAGTGAAATGAGGTTTGTTGGATTAACAGAAAATGTGCAATATGCATCAAAACGAAATTAGACAGGTGCATACATGTGGGTACCCTTGTCATTTTGTTGATGAAACAAAGATTGAGTTATTTGGTCATAACAAGGGGCGTTATGCATGGGAGCAAAAGAACACAGCGTTCCAAGAAAAACACTTGCTACCCACAGTAAAATTTGGTGGAGGTTCCATCATGCTGTGGGGCTGTGTGGTCAGGGCTAGTACTGGGAATCTGGTTAAAGTTGAGGGTCGCATGGATTCCACTCAATATCAGCAGATTGAGAATAATGTTGAGGAATCCGTCCCAAAGTTGAAGTTACGCCGGGGCTGGATATTTCAACAAGACAACAACCCAAAACACTGCTCAAAATCTACTTAGGCATTTATGCAGAGGAAGAAGTACAATGTTCTGGAATGGCCGTCCCAGTCCCCAGACCTGAATATCATTGAACATCTGTGGGGTGATTTGAAGTGGGCTGTCCATGCTCGGCAACCATCAAACTTAACTGAAATGACATACATTCATCCAGAATCCAGACACTCATTACAGGCTATAGGAAGAAGGCTGCTATTTCTGCTAAAGGAGGCTCTACTAAATATTGATGTGATTTTTCTGTTGGGGTGCCCAAATTTATGCATCTGTCTAATTTTGTTTTGATGCATATTGTGCATTGTCCGTTAATCAAATAAACCTCATTTCACTACTGACATATTACTGTATCCTTCAGTTATTTGATAGATCAAAATGAAATTGCTGATCCAAACACCCAGATATTTATAAATGACAATCATGGAAATTGTCAGGGGTTCCTAAACTTTTGCATACAACTGTATAACAAAGTTCCTTCATTCAATAGTATAAAAGCACAAAACAGGTACAAGCAGAGGAAGGTCAAGTAGGTAGACGCGTTTCACACTCTATGAGTGCTTTATCAATACCAATTTCCACTTAAACATGGAAAATACAATAACTGCAGTTAAATAACTTTGACAGACACCATGATGACTTATTTTTTTAACATTCCATGAGCCACAATAAGGATAAGGTCCAATGGACTGGAGATTGGCATAGCAGAATGGGTAAAGTATCAGTTTGAATCCCACTTTATATCTCCCACAGGTCAGATCCCATGACAAATTAATGGCCTTTATTAATTTGAAATAAATATGTATTTTTTGTGTTGTTGCCTGAATTTCAGTTTTTGTTCTTTGGTTCATAGAAATATATTAGCAAACCAATAATATTTGTCTGTATTTCTTTTCATTACTTAGGGGCATATACAGCAGTGACGGTGAAATTCACCTGAGAATTAAACTTCCAGGTGCATGTGTTGACAGCGATTGAGCCACCACCAGTGAACCTTTGATGAAAGCCACAATTATTGCTTTATTAAATGAATTTGCTTTTCAAAAACCATTTTCAATTAAATTACTTGCGATACCAAATGCTGGCTTTGTGCCCTTCAATAATATTTGCAGGGCTTTAAGCCAGCACTTGTTGTCACAACTACAAAAAATTTACACTTGTCTAAAATTTTCTGAAACATGTAAATCCACCACCACAAATTAGTGTCCTCAAGTAATGTAAAACCTCTCCCAAATTAAAATAAATAGATTAAAGGGTAACTCCACTTTCGTGGGGGAAAAAAAAATCTTTTTTATTTGCTACAGCGCATATAATTGCGACACTAATCATATTGTGATTGAATGTTATTAAAAATTACCTTTCCTTTTCAATCTGCAGCCAATGTAAATTTCTGAGAGGGCATTGCAATATGGCTACCTGGTGCTGTTCTGTACACAGAGTGTGTACTGACCTCTCCCCAGAAGCATCATTTCCTGCTTGTGTGATTGGCTCACCAATTTTCCCAGAAGTCTGCCTAAGATAGAAATCAGATATCAGGCATCCTCTGCACAAAAATGTCTTTTTTGGAGAGATACTTTCAGTAGGAACACATCTAAAGGGATGCAGCCCAGTTGATTTCCTCATTAGTGGTTTCCAGGTGCACACCTGACAGTTAACGATGAAACCCCTGCCATTAGACCCACTCAGCACAGAGGCACAGACAAATACAGAGGGATTTCCTCAGAATAACAAAAGGTAGAAATCTGCAACAAAGGTTGTTAAAATCCTTGCAATGTACATAGATCACCCAGAGGGGAATGTTTTTTTTCAACAAAAGTGGAGTTACGCTTTAAACAAATTCTAAATATATATATTATATATACACAGTGTATATTTTGTGGCAATATGCGAGGCAAAGTGGTAGATGGATGCTCCCTGACGCCTTGTATGCGTTCATGTGGACTGGATTTTACGTGCCACCATGGCAGGGCTTATTCTGGTCCGAAATAAACTGCTGCTGAGGACTTGTTGCACCCATCTACGCCCCACTCCAATGTATCTAGGGGTGAAAGATCACCCAGGTGGACCTGGGAAGACTGTTCTAGGGTTCAGGGGTGTGGGGAAATTTGATAAGACTGTTATGGTTAAAGAGACTGTGGCCTCTAGACCTGGAGACTGGCGAAAGAAGCCAGAAAGGTCTTGGGGACCCTGGAAAGGACTGGGTGTAGAGCACAGAGTGCTACCAATGCCATGCATTGGGCCATATTGCTGCCAATTGTCCCCTGAATGATGAACCCATGCAATGTGATTATACTTATGTGAATAGATGCCTTTCTCTTTTGGCACAGATCGCATATTCAGCATCATGTTCAAATTACATGGAGAGGCAAATGTGTGTGATTTTTGTTGATGGAAAGCCAGTTACTGCCCTGACTACTTCAGTGGGGATCGTACCTTCACTGCTATACGACGCCCTAGTGGGCAGGGATTTTCCCCATTTCTGGAGGTTATGGGAAGGCAGCGGGAATCTGGAGGAGAGAGCCCCCCTGCTGCAGAAGCATGGGAACTCTCACCAGACCCTTTTTGCCAAATGGAAAGGGAGACTGGTGGCAGGACCGAGGAAAGAAGAGACTCTTCTTTTTTCTGTACTGGCTGGGGAGCTGGAGGGGCAGGAAGATAGCTCCCAGCGGGGGGGCTAATGACCCAGACAATGCCTCTGACCCTGACCATGAGAGTGAACCGAATGTAGTACCTGACTTAGAGGTCCGGAGAGAGGACATCTGTACAGAGCAACTGGGGGATGTCACTCTCCTTAGAGCCAGATAAAATGTGAAGGTGATGGATGGGGAACCTGTGGACCCTAATTGGGGGGTGTCTTCCCTACATGGCTCTTAAAAATAATTTGCTGTATCAGGTGGTGAAACGCGGGGAGGACGAGGTGGAGGTGGAGCAGCTAGTGGTTCCCAGATCCTTTCGCAGGATGGTGCTAGATTTAGCCCATGGACATGTAATGGGTGGGCATCTGGGTATGGATAAAACCAGGGAGAGAATAACCCAGAGATTCTTCTGGCCCAGGTTGCATGCAGATGTCAGAGTATTGTGAATCATGCCCTGAGTGTGAAATGATGGCCCCCGTCACCCCATTTTCGTAGTCCTCTTGTCCCACTTCCCATAATTGAAGTGCCATTTGAGCGAATTGGCATGGATCTGGTGGGACCAGTAATAAAATCTGCCCAGGGACAGCGGCACAACCTGGTGATCCTGGACTATGCGACCCGCTATCCTGAAGCCATACCCTTGCGGAACACCTCCGCTAAGACTATCGACAAGGAGCTGGTACAGGTGTTTAGTCGGGTGAGGATTCCTAAAGAGGTCTTAACGGATCAGGGTACCCCGTTTGTGTCCCGTGTAACCAAGGAATTGTGCAGGTTTTATAAAATCTCCCATCTCCCTACCTAGGTCTACCACCCCCAAACAGATGGACTTGGTGGAGAGGTTCAATAAAACGCTCAAAAGCATGTTGAAAAAGGTAGTGGAAAAAGATGGGAGAGATTAGGATATGTTGCTGCCGTATCTCATGTTAGCCATACAAGAGATCTTGTATGGTAGACATCCTAGGGGTCTGCTAGATGTCGCAAAAGAGACATGGGAAGGAGAGGCCACCCCATATAGGAGCATTGTCGAGCATATTTCCTTGATGCAGGATCAAATCGCAGCAGTCCTGCCCCTAGCGCGAGAGCATATGGAGCAAGCTCAGGAAGCCCAATGAAGGGTTTATAATCGGGGTGCCAAAACCCAAACTATCAACCCCGGAGACAGAGTGTTGGTACTAGTCCCCATGGTTGAAATAAATTCCTAGCAAAGTGGCAGGGTCCCTTTGAGAGCGGGGAAAAAGTAGGGAATCTCTTAAAACCGTGGAAAGACAGACTTTAGTCGCAGTGCCACTCCTCAAGAAGACAAGCTATCCATGACCCTGGACGTCCCCATAACTGTGTCCTTGTCACTAACGCAACAAAGTGACAATAAGGAGTTTATCAGTAAAAATAGATATTTTACTACAACATGTCATAATCACAGAACCAGGGGTCCGCGTAAATGTAAAACCCTACCAAATACCTGAGGCTAGACGGGAGGTGGTGACGAAGGACATAAAAATCATGTTGGAGTTAGACATGACAGAGGAGTCCCACAGTGCCTGGTTGAGCCCTATAGTGCTGGTCTCAAAGCCCGATGGCACTATTAGGTTCTGTAATAATTTCAGGAAGCTGGATAACGTGTCTAAATTTGACGCATACCCGATGCTGCGGGTTGACGAACTTGTGGACAGGTTGGGAGGTGCCCAGTACATAACAACCCTAGACCTACCTAAGGGCTACTGGCAGTTCCCCTTAACGGAGTCAGCAAAAGAAAAAAATGGCCTTTTCTACCCCTGAGGGGTCCTTCCAGTACAAGCGAATGCCGTTTGGTCTGCATGGGGCGCCTGCATCCTTCCAGAGAATGATGGACACAATCTTGAGACCGCATCGGGCCTATGCAGCCGCTTATTCAGATAAGGTGGTCATCCACAGTCCAGATTGGGAATCGCATTTGCCCACAAGCAGTTGTAGATTCTCTGAGGGTAGCAGGTTTAACAGCCAACCCGAAAAAGTGTGCCATAGGCCTGGAGGAGGCCAAATACCTTGGGTATATTATTGATCGGGGACTGATCAAGCCCCAGATCAATAAGATCGAGGAAATCCAAAAATAGCCCCAACCGGTGAATGAAAATCAGGTTTGTGCCTTTCTGGGGATTACATGGTATTACAGATGGTTCATCCCCGACTTTATCACCATTGCCGTCCCTCTGACCGATCTGACGAAGGGTAGAAGGTCAGGCATGGTTAAGCGGAATCCCGAAGCTGAGAAGGCATTCCAGAAGTTGAAACAGGCCCTTTGTGTACAACCGGTGCTCGTGACCCCGGACTTCACAAAGAAGTTTGTTGTACAGACAGACGCCTCTGAGGTGGGACTAGGCACTGTTCTGTCTCAGATCAAAGATGGTGAGGAGCACTCGGTCGTCTGCTTAAGCAGGAAGCTTAACAGGCATGAGAGGAACTATGCCATTGTGGAGAAGGAGTGTCTGGCTATCAGGTGGGCCTTAGAGGCACTGAAGTACTACCTTTTAGGTAGGTAATTTAGGCTAGTCACCGACCATGCCCCCCTGAAGAGGTTGGGTGACAACAGGGAGAAAAATGACTAGGTGGTTCCTGGCCCTACAGCCATTTAAGTTCACAGTGGAACACTGGGCGGGAAGACTCCAGAACAACGCAGATGCCCTCTCCCAGGTCCACTGTATGGTTGGGACAGTTTCTCAGCTGCAGGGGGTTGAGCAGAGGGGGAGGATATATGACAATATGTGAGGCGAAGTGGTAGACGGGCGCTACCTGTTGCCTCGTATGCGCTTATGTGGACTGGGTTAAATTACCAGGAAGAGAACACACTAGCTCTGGCCTGAACCTCAGAGAGGGATCTAAGGAGCTAAGTGTGCTGTTTTGGACTTTAAACCAAGGTTTGCATTCTGCTTATGTTTTGTGGGTGTCAGGGGCCAGCCCCACACCGTATAGTGAGGAAACTACTGTTTAATTCAGCACCGGACAGCAAGGAGCTATTTTCTGTTTTGTTTTGATTTTTAACCTGCAAACTTATTTATCAATAAACCTGGAAAGCCGCCAGATTTTAAGGAAAGTTGCCTGCGCGCTGACTATTTTTCCTCCGGAAAGCTGATCCCCACGAGCTAATCTCCTACAATATATATATATATGTGTGTGTGTGTATATTCATTATTGGTGGAAAATACATTATTGTAGGCTACGTTTGCACATTTTTCTGTTTTCTTTTTCATTTTTTGTTTGTGTGATAGTGCTTCTGCAATTACAACCTCAGTAAACATTGAGATCTGAAATTTTTGGTGTGCTGGATTTTTTTGTTGAAGGCATTAAAAAATTCCTGCAGGTTTTCAAATGCTGCCTACTCTATCCAAAACAAGACAAAAAAGATTTGGCTTGAAATACAGTTTAAATAGATAAAATACCAGCATATGCAGGGCTATATAAGATGTGCCTTAGCAATGGTGAAATGCCTTTAATGTATAGGGGAAGATATAAACCTTTCATCTAGCAGCATTGCTATTCAGTACTCTGCCAGACAGCTATGAAACACTTGTCACAGCCCTTGATGCTCATCCAGATGATGGGCCTAAACTGGAATATGATAAAGGCAAGCTTTTGGATGAATATAAGCATAAACCAGAAAATGCAAACAATGACAGTGTTCTGGAGTAAAATCTGCATGAAAACTAACTTTTGGAGGAAAAACAGCAATAGATTTTAATATTCAAAATGTTTATTAGTTTAATGTTCAAAAGGGCAGGTCATTTAATGAAAAAGCTGTCATGAGAAAAACATCAGGTCAGCTGCCTTTTCTGATCTCTCCTGAAAATGGTAGTTGGCTGGTGTTGTGCCAACGCCTCTGCTCTTATTAGTTTATGTAACGACCTTCAGTTAGGGTTGCCACATCATCCCTTTAATCCAGGACACATATGAATCATACAGGTTCTGAGGCTAATTTAATGCAGATGAGGCACCAAGTGAGTTTAATTACCACCTTAATCAGCCACAGGACCTGTGTAATTCATATGTGTCCTGGATTAAAGGGATGATGTGGCAACCCTACCTTCAGTAGGCTAGTAGTATTAGCTAATTTTAGTTTATGGCTTCCCTATAATCAGGGAGAGCAGGGATCGTTTGTTAGCATTTGTTCTAAGCTCTGCTGCTGCAGGCTCAGCTACTTTTCCCTGCAATCCACTGGACTCTGGGATATAGTGGGTGGCAGTGGTGGCCGCTCCATTAGGGACACAGGGGTGCCACCCACCTAATCCATGCACCCTTATCTGTTTGCCGCCACCCCCCAAAAAGAGGAGCACTAGCCATCACTGGTGGGTGGGAGAACTTTGGCCTTCATATTCATGCCTCTTCAGTCAATCCCTGGCCAGGAGAGTGACCAGCAGGAACTGAGAGGAGTATAAATAGGCTGGGGCCTAGAACAGCTACCATTTGTTCCCCAGGGAGTAAGACCCAGCCTGAGGGCTGAGGCATTCCTGGGAGACTTCCTGTAGCACCAAAGAAATTATTTTTGAGGTCCTAGCTCATGTTAGAGCTTGGGGACCTCTGGCCTAACATCCTAAAGGAAAGAAAGCTCTATTGAGGATCCATGTGACTGGCAACAAGTGCAGAAGCTGACTGATACTGCAGCATACCTCCCAACATTTTGAGATAGGAATGAGGGACACCTACTAGCAAATGTATGTAGGCATAGGACAAACACCCTTAAAAGGAGAATTAACCAAAAAAAAGTTAATTAAATCCACAAGAGCTTTTTCTGTACCACTACTATTCCTTTAGACTGGCTTTTACAATTTACAACTTAGAAATTGGATGAAAGGTTTGACACTGGGAAACACTTTTTGAAAGATAAAAAATGCATTTTATATATAACTATATAGATCAGACCAAAATGAGGGGGAAACAGGGACAGAGGGACATTACTCCAAATCAGGGACAGTCCCTCAAAACAGGGACAGTTGGGAGCTATGCTGAAGGTGTTCAGGGCACAGTGAACACCTACCATGTGCATCCTAGAGACATGTCTTTGCACTATTTAGGATAGCTTACTACAGAACGTCCAGGACTATACTCTTGTGGAGGAGTTCCCAGTTGGAATATAGTTACCCTGCACATTCAAGAGGATAAACTATCCGCTGCCCCCCCCCCCCCAAAGGAGCAGATCAGAGTTAGAACCCTCCCTCAAAGTTTTTTTTTTGTAGATATTTTCTCTGAGCATCCCAAGGCTCACCCTCACTCTATCCCAGTTGAAAATAAACTGCAAAATGGCATGCACGGCCTGTTTTCTGACTTGAGAGACTGTGAGCCCGTGTGTCTGGTGCCTGGTATGGAACTTATTTGTTTTTTGTAGATCCTGACCAGATCTCTTGGGCTGGAGCACCCCACCTATTCATAATTGCCTCTAATTCGTGTCCACCTGAGACATAGGAAGAGTTCTCTAGATCTCCCATTAGGAGGAGTGTATTGTTCCCATGGTTATGAGACAGAATCTCCCATTCTATGGTAGTGTAGGACCCACAGAGACGGGGGCCTGTGAAGTAGGAGTGGGCTAAGCACTCTATGGCCATATAGTGCAACGGACTCCCTGTATTTTGGTTGAAGATGTCCAGGTACTTTCAAATAGCCTTTTAAATAGCCTTGCAGGTTTTAATGTCATTATTGCATGTGTGCGCTGTAATATGTCATTTTGTTTGGTGGTCTTCTAGTAGCACCATCTCTAATGTGATACATTATTAGGGTGTGCCCCCCAAGTATATACCTATTTGGAATGGAACCTGGGACCAAGCAGCCAGACTAATCCAGAGTCTGTGCTGCATTTATTTTGCTGACCTGGAGCAAGTACACAGATCAGGACATCTGACTTTCCTAATCTGCATGCTTGTTCCAACAAAGCCAGAGGGTCAGCACAACAGACAGGTAACAGCATTTTAAGAAGGAAGTTAACAATGGACACCACCATAATTTTGCCTTGAAAGGTTTACTTTAATAGGATTTATTTTACAATTTTAGTGTATCTAAACCCAAGAACAAAAATGTGATATATTGTAGTTTACGTGTTTGTGAATTAGTTCTCTTTTTTTAGGAATTGTCACCCTAGAACAGGAAATCTGTTAGGATTACAGGTCTCTTCTCTTTGTCCTCATCATTGTAACATGGGGTAAGTTTTCTATTGTCCACAGAGAGAACTAAGAACAATTTTAATTTAAACCATTAGCATGGTTCTAAAGTCGTACATTTTTTTAACATTAAAGTGGTTCTAAAGGCATAATGTTTTTTACCTTCTTGCATTCTTTGTATAAAGGTAAAAACCTTCTGTGTGCAGCTTCCCCCCAGACCCCCCCACCCCCCCAATACTTACCTGAGCCCAATCTCGATTCAGCGATGTGCAGGAGAGCTAGTGCTCTCCACTTCCATATTGGCTGAGACACATCTTTGGGAGCCATTGGCTCCCAGTGCTTTCAATCACAGTCAGTAAGAAGGGCGTGGGGCTGAGCTGGGTTCTGTTCTGTGTGTCCTTTGATCACACAGAGTGGGGCTTGGGCGCAAGCATTCACGAGTGCCCCCATAACAAGCCGCTTGCTATGAGGGCACTCAGCAGGGAGAGGAGCCCAGATTGCCGGCTGGGGACCCTAGAAGAGGAGGATTGGGACTGCTCTGTGCAAAACCATTGCACAGAGTAGGTAAGTATAACACATTTGTTATTTTATAAAAAAAATAAAAATTGTACCTTTAGTATTACTTTAAAGCAATCTATACCTTTCAGCAAGAACCCCCCCCCCCCCCATGTAGGTTTAAGTCATAATGTACTAGTATGCACTATATACTAGTACATTATGACAGACTTGCCTACAAATGGAGTCCTCCACTGCTGCACTGTCATGGCTCTCCCTGGACCCTGGTGCTTCCATCTTTGCCCGGTTATCCTTACGGGTTTCATGTCTTCGGCTGCTTGTATGGCCTGGGCTGAAGTGACATCACTCCCGCACATGAGAATGGGAGTCACAAAGCCACAACACACAGAGCGGGCCATAATTGTGGTCTGCGATACGAATGTGTGATCACATTACCTGTTACGTGTTTGGTGAAGGACCCACACCCTTGTGTCATAATACCATCATGTTCGGTGTTTATGTCCTCTGCACTGTGCTGCTAAGCTGCCTATCTCCACTGTGGACAGTCTACCATTTCTACATTGACTATCATGTTCCTTTTGGGTATACAGTGAATTGTAAGAGACTGAAGTTTGGGGAGTTTTTAAGTGGGACTCTGGACTTTGGGGTCTCTATTTTAGATTCATTTTATAGTGAACATATATATATGGTTTGTACTATCTTTTGTGTAAACAACTTTTTTTTTGCTGAAATTGATAAGGTTGAGTGCAGCTCAAGTTTATAAAAAAAGTTTTTTTGACAACTTCTGTCTTTCATGAATCCATGCTGTCTGTTGCTTAGAACATTTTTTTCCAAAATAACTCATCTATGTGGTCTTTTATTAAACTCTACAGTATCTTCCCAACTAAACTAACAGGTCTATAGTTACTTGGTAAAGACTTTGATCCCTTTTTAAATATGGGCACCACATTGGCCCTATGCCAATCCAATGGTACTATTCCAGTCATTAGGGAGTCCCTAAAAATGAGATACAAAGGCTTTGAAATGACAGAGCTCAATTCCTTTAGGATCCGTGGATGGATGCCATCTGGTCCAGGTGCTTTATCTACCTTTATTCTGTCTAAATACTTCTAGACCATTCCACTTTTGAGTCATTGTGGATCATTTGTGGCTGTGTCACTACCACTCCCATTGTGGACATGAGCTCCCCCATGCTCCTTTGTATACACAGAGCTGAAGAATGTATTTAAACTTATTGCCCATGGGAATATACTTTGCAGTGAGTTCGCATACAGTTTTTTTGAAAAATTCCCATTTCTGTTCTGTGTTCATCAATGCCAATATTCCCTCCCAGTCTAAGTCCCGGAGAACAGCCCTCATCCTTGTAAAATTTGCTCTCTTAAAATGAAGAGTTTTTATCTTTCCTGTATGTGTTTGTTGCTTGCAGCTTACATTAAATTAAATCATATTATGGTCACTGTTACCCAAATGTTCTTTTATATGAATATTGTTAATAAGCTCTGCATGGTTTGAGATTACCAGGTCCAGCAAAGCATCATTCCTAATTGGGGCCTCAATAAACTGGACCATAAAATTGTCCTGTTATAGATTTTAAAATTTTTGCCCTGCCCCAGCTGTGCCATTAATTTCCAGGTAGTTAAAATCCCCCATTATTATCACTGTCCCAGCCCTTGCAGCTCTTTCTATCTGTGCAAGGAGCAGAGTCTCCACCTCCTCTTTAACACTGGGAGGTCTATAACAAACTCCAATGATAACCTTTGTAGTGTGCCCACCCATATGCAGATCTACCCATAATGCTTCAGACTCATCACACTCTCCATCAACTAGGTCCTCATTCTCACTCGCTTTGAGATCACTTCTCACATAGAGACAGACACCACCACCCTTCCGGTTCACCCTGTCTTTCCAAAAGAGAGCATTGCCAGGAATATTAATAGCCCAGTCATGTGAAGAATGAAGCCAAGATCCAGATGTACCAATCAAATCATAGTTCTCATCATGCACCAGAGCTTCCAACTCACCTATTTTGCTTGGCAGACTCCTTGCATTGGTGAACAAACACTTTAATTCACCATCACATTTTGCACATTATGTTGCATATTTTTAATTTTAGTACAAACAGTACCATTTGGTTGATTGTAACATGGGAACCTTCATATCATCTTCCATAGCCCTCCCCCCATCTTTCCCCATTCCACCCACCAATAGGGGCTGACCCCTGTCTGACCTGTCTACCCCATTATAATCAAATGCACCCTCCCCCCTCAATCCTAGTTTAAATACTCCTCCAGTCTTCCCATTAACCTCTCCCCCAGCACAACAGACCCCCTTCCATTTAGGTGCAAACCATCTTTAGCATATAATTTGCACCCCAATGAAAAGTCAGCCCGGTGCTCTAAAAACCCAAAGCCCTCCTCCTTACACCAGGTCTTTAGCCATGCATTCAGGGCTCTAATCTCCCCCTACCATTCCTGTGTTGCGCATGGCACAGGCAATATTTCAGAGAATATTGCCTTGGAGGTCCTTCCCTTCAACTTGCAACCTAATTCTTTAAGCCTCCACCTTCCATATATTCTGTCATTGGTTCCAAAGTGGACCAAGACAGCTGGGTCATGCCCAGTCCCTCCCAGTAATTTATCAACCCGGTCCACCACATTTGCGGCACCAGAGAGACAGCAAAACATTTGGTTGAGGCGATCCTGGCACAAAATTATTGAATAATTATAGAATCCCCAATTACCACCAACTGTCTAGGCCTACCTGCACTACCCCTATCACCCCTACTAGATGGGCTGATCTCCCGGATGTTAGGGGGAGCAGTGACATCTAGGTCTGCCACCTCTGAGTTTGCCACCCCCCACATCTTCTCTCAACTTGGCAAATCTGTTAGGGTGCTCAAACCTAGGGCTGGCCTTCCTTTTCTGTGAGCCCCTAACACTCCCTCTAACTGTATTAACCCATCTACCTACCTTATAATCCTGACTTACCCCTCCACCCTCCCCATTAACCCTACTAGCCATCTGCTCAGTGGACCCCTTTCAAGGTTGACAGTTCTGCCCAGCATTGCAATTTGCTCCTCCAGATCTCTAATGTGAGCTTCCAGAAGGGCAACCTGCTCACATCTGTCACAGCGGTATCCATCCTGGAGCTGTCGCTCCATAGTTGCATACATGCGACACACTGTGCACTGTACAAAACCTTCAATCTTGCTAGCACACATTTTCCCAGATACAAGAACACCAATAACAGGAAATTTCAGATGTTACTTACAGGTTTGAAGACTCCTGTTATAATCTCCTGTCTTCAACTCTGTTTTATAACTCACCACTTAGTCAAGGTCCACTTGGTCAGAGGTCCAGCAAGCAAAGAGGTAGCAAGCTCAGGGATGAGCACGCTCAGAAATGAGTTATACATAGATTTTTATAGGAATTGGATCACCTGTGACCAATTAACCACTCCCCTTAATTAGTAGTCTGAAGGAAGGAAAGAAAAAAAAAAGCTATTTAAAAAGTGACAGAAAAAGTGTTAAAAATCTGCAAAGAAAAAGCCCCAAAAAAACTAAAAAACTTTCAGGGTCTCTCGCTTTTGATTAAAACTATATTTAGCCCTGCCTGAACAGTTACTCCTCTAAGTTAGTAAGCTTTAGCTATTGCATTCAGTAAACATGCTTTATTCAACAAAGCTGTGGTATGAAATATCTAAAAAACAACCTAAAGCATTCCTTTCTGGTTGGAAATAAAAAATATTTACAGGTTATATTTCATATTGATTTGAATGTTTTTCTCATTTTGAGCCCTGACAAATATTAAAAAAATATTTACACTGCAAAAATGTGCCTTCCATTAAAAGGTAGACTGCAGAGTTTAGAATTTTAGAATTAAAGCGGAGTTCCACCCAAAAATGGAACTTCCGCTTTAAGTGAAGGTGACCCCCTGACATGCCACAATTGGCATGTCAATTTATTTTTTTGGGGGGGGGACCCTGTTTTCACAGGGCCCTAGCTCCAACTTCCTCTCCTGGTGCCGCGGAACCGGAAAGAAGTTCACCTCTCCCCCCTCCATCCCGGCGATCTTATGGGACACATCACAGGTCCCAGAAGATACACCGGCCATTCACAGCGCGCAGCACGGCTCGCACATGCACAGTGCGCACCCGACTTTGAAGCCAAAGTTGGCGCTCACACTTGCTATGCTGGCACCGCAAGGAGGAGTTGGAGAGGAGTGAGGCAGCGGGTGGCCGCATCATTGGAGCGTGGGATAGGTAAGTGTCTAATTATTAAAAGTCAGCAGCTACACTTTTTGTAAAGGGTGGAACTCCACTTTAAGCAGACTGAAAAGCAATGCAACTGACACAAATGTTAAAGAAATAGAAGATACTTTACATACTGAATGCACCTTTCACTGCACAGGGTGTGCCTCTTCATACGCCACACCTGGCGTATTGACTCAGGAACTACAAGTCATATGACCTGTGATTCAAAATGTCTTTGCTCAGGATAATCAAAGCAAGATTGAGACAACTATCATAGTCCATGGAGTGTTTGCGGTCCCAGAAAGAATAGAAAGGTTATCTTTACTACCTTGTCTCCAAAACCACCATCAGATCTGCCCTTGCTTTTGAAAATATTCTCTCACCAATATAGGCAATGTAGTGACATTCAAAGGTGACAGTAAAAATTGTCACCAAAGGGAGCCATGCACTTACAAAAGTAAAGGTCATACAGCATCTTAGCTGAGCTGCAATAAAGAAGTTTAAGTAGATCTGAACCCTAATTTGATAAAGTTTAGTTTGCTAAGCCCTATGCACTATAAAGAACTGCTATGGGTTCTCACTGTTCCCTAATTTTTTTGGAGGTGCCACTGATCTCCTTTGTATATGCACTTACTCCGGTGGCAACTGCATGTCATTGCTTTGGGCCACCTTCCTGATGGTCACAACAGTGGAACATGGTTGTGACATTAGTACTGGCAGGCAGGGCCGCTGATGGGGGGGGGGTATAGCCAGCCCTGGTGTGGGGGGCCCGGAGCACACAGGGGGGCCCACACAGGGGGGGATTAGTGACAGATTGTCTCTTTTCCTCCAGCAGATGAAAGTTGCTCTCCTTCTCTCTTCCTTGCTACAAACTTTTATCTGATAAGAAAGAGACAGTCGTCCCTCACTAATCCCCCTCCCTGTGTGGGCCTCCCTCCTCTCAGCACTGGAGTTTGTTATCTCTAACTTAGGCTCCATGCACTCTAGCTTAAAAAAAAATTGCTGCTTCTACAGGAGTTTAGTGTTTTGCCCGTAGAAGCAGTTCAACGTTATCCTGTGTCATACACATTAGGATGATTACAGGCATATTTTAAGCTCAACGTTTAAGAGACAGAAAAAAAACCCCTTCTGGTTCTCCTAAACTCGTCTAAACTTTGTACAAAAAAAGTTCTATATGAGCGTTTTTTTCTGCCAAGAGAACTGGAGTTTTTTTTAAGCCCAGTGTGCATGGAGCTTAACTTTTTTCTCTCCCTCTGTCCCTCTGATCCCAGAGCCTGTATATTTTTTTCATCTCATCTTCATTTTTATTTATTAACTCAGTTGTATCTATTAGATTTAGCAGGAATTCTGTGAGTTATGTTGTATCTGTGTCTGCTAATAGTTTTATTGTATTTTTAGCGATATATAGCTTTAATACTTTCTTTGGGGGGGGGACTATTAAATAGTCTGTACGGGGCCCCGCGATTTCTATCAGCAGCCCTGCTGGCAGGACCAATGGAACATATAGCAGGGTGACAACAAATGA
>BLSH010334970.1:0-17381 GCA_018402905.1 Glandirana rugosa
GATGAACGAAGGATTGAGGAAAGAAGAAAGAGAAGGAAGGAAGGAAAGAGGGATGGAGGGACAGCAGGCCCAGATTCTACACCACAATAACAATATGTGTATTCCACAAAGTTTAACAATCAGCAGATAAAGATACTCCAATCCCCTGGTGTTAGCGCTTCAATCATCCCGGCACTATGGTTGGTATGGTGTCAGGATGATTGAAGCGCATTATTTCTATAATTAAATTGTAATATAAAATGAAATAGTTCAACTCACCATAATGCAGAATCAGTGGGAGCCCCAAGTGTGTCACTTGCCACGTCGCCTGCTACCTGATGCCATCAGGTGTCCCTCCTTCCATCACAGGTGTCCCCCAGGGGAGTCCCTCCTTCCATCACAGGTGTCCCCCAGCAGAGTCCCTCCTTCCATCACAGGTGTCCCCCAGCAGAGTCCCTCCTTCCATCACAGGTGTCCCCCAGGGGAGTCCCTCCTTCCATCACAGGTGTCCACATCCACAGTATACAGCCAGTACAGCCCCCCCTGCCACTGCATTTCAGTCCACTCTGTCCCATCATTGGATGTCCCTGTTGTAGGACAGGAGGGTGTGATGAGTGACAGGTCAGTGGGGATTTCCCAGTACAAGGCACAGTAGAGAGCAGTGTGTGGATGATTGCAGACTGGTAGGTGTGTAGGGATGGGGGCACACACACACATACATACCCCATGGACAGGCACTCAGCAGAACTCCGATTCTCCCGCTGGTGATTTTTTTTTCCAGGAGCTGCTTAGAAATAATGGAGGACTGTAACCCCGCCCACACAGGCATGTCACTGGGTCATGTGACCACTCCAGGCTGGGGTTAACCCTTCCACCCCTAGGAAGGCAGAGCTAGGATTGCCCTGTGATGAGGAGGAGGGTGGTCTGTGGCTACATGTACCAGCATGTCCTGATCCTCCGCTGGCCAATCAGCATTTCTTTCATGCCATTCAATTTCCTCTTCATTGACGGCAATCAGGATTAGGCCTTTACTTAGTCGGCAGCTCTGACAGCCCCCTCCGGTCCGGCACTCACAGGGTCCAGCTGTGGAGAGAGCGGATTTTCCACTCTCCTCCACAGTGGGCAGTGGCGGAAGAGCAGTGATGCGTGTGGGCAGAGAGAGATGTCATCTCTGCTCGCCCGCCCCACTCTCTTGACTCCCGTCTAATCCAGGCCACTTGTGGCTCTATCAAGCTGCTCCCCCACGGCTCTGTCAAGTCTGGGCGGGTGACTTGACACCACCATTAGGGGCCCCTCATGAGGCTAAGGGCGTGACATTCGGGGCTGAAGCCCTGATAGCCACCCCTTAGTGATGCCCCTGCTGAGAAAATAATATTCTGGGACAGTTTTATATCTAAACCACAAAAATAATATAGAAATATGAGAATGTCATCAAATTCCATCTTTAGGCTCCATAAATATCCAATCCTGGACTGTTCTGTCCAAACTACAGAAATCAGATAATAATAATGGAGATAGATCTCATCTCCTGGTTGTCTCTATATATATCACCAATATATTTAACCACTTGCCCACTGGGCACTTTCACCCCCTCCCTGCCAGGACAATTTTCAGCTTTCAGCACTCTCACACTTTGAATGACAATTACTCAGTCATATAACACTGTACCCATATGAAATTGTTGTCCTTTTGTTCACACAAATATCGCTTTCTTTTGGTGGTATTTAATCACAGCTGGGGTTTTTATTTTTTGCACTATAAATAAAAAAGGCCAAACATTTTGTAAAAAAATACATTTTTCTTCATTTCGGTTATAACATTTTGCAAATTGGTAAATGTTCTTCATAAATTGACAAAGTTATACTGCTACATTTCTTTGGTAAAAATACCTCAAATCAGTGCATATTATTTAGCCCAGGTTCACACTGACAGCAGGAATGAAATTATGCGAGTTTAGCTAAACTCGTATGATTTCAACCCTGCATGTCAGTCCCGACTTCAGGGGCGATTCAAGAGACATATGTGCGGATTGCTGCACAGATGTCTATACAAATCGCACCCCGAAGTCACCAAAAGTAGTACAGAAACTACATTTTGGAATTGGTGTGGCGCTGCAATGTCGCTGTTGCACCGAATTGGATGGAGCCATTGCCAGCAATAGCCATCGAATTGGCATGCAATTTGACATGTCAAATCGCATGCCAAATCCCTTCAATGTGAACCTAGGCTAGTCTGTGTGAAAGTTAGGGTCCTTTCACACATACGGGGACCGTTCATCTCATCTGTTCAGTCACGTCAAAACGGATGAAGTATTTATCAGTTTTTCATCCATTTTTCATCAGTGCTTATCAGTTTTTCATCAGTTTTTTCATCTGCGGTCATAAGTTTTTTTTTTTTTTTTTTTTTTACATCCACTACCAATGCAAAAACGGATGGAAAACTGACCATTCGTCAGTTTACATCCGTTTTTTGTCCGGATTTTTTTGACGGATGTAAAATAGGACTTTCATCCGTTCAAAAAAACTGATGTTGACGGAAGCAGATGAAAATGGATGCAAATTAATGATCATCAGTTGTCATTTGCTTTTCCATAGAGATGCATTGATGTCCGTTTTTCAACGGATGGATGAAAAACGGACAAAGGGTCCATATGTGTGAAAGAAGCCTTTATAGAGTCTACAAGCTATGGTACAAATCATTGAAAATTGATCACACCTGATGTACTGACGCCTATCTCATTTCTTAAGACACTGAGCCCGGGTTCACACTTCTGCAAGCACAGACATCGCATGTGAGGTGATAGCACTGCATTGCCGATCGAATGCGATGTCTGTGTAATGCGAGTTCAGCCGTACAGATGTATGGCTGACCTGACTTTAGATTCACAGGAAAATAGTGCATGGACTTTTTTTCTCCACACTGGAATTGGAGAACACCCATGCGATCTGATTCCTGTGCGAGCTCACAGTTTGCACTGCGATCTGTGAACTGATCTGGGGGTGTCATTAACATTGTAATTACACCCGCAGCAGTTCACTGAGGGCGGTGTGAACTGCATGCAGGAAGAATGAGATGAGAGAACCGGCGCTGGAATCGCGCTGGTTCCCGCATTGCATATATGTGTACTTAGGCTAACAAGCCTGGAAAAGTATAAATACTGACCAAATGACCCCTTTATGGAACATTCCAAGGTATTTATTAAGAGGCATGGTGAATTTTTTGAACTTGTAATTTTTCCCATAATTCTTTGCAAAATTGTCATAATAACAGATTATTTTTCTCACATGTCATATGCATACTTGAAATTACACCCCAAAACACATTCTGCTACTCCTGACTATGGCGATACCACGTGTGTGAGACTTTTTTACAGCTTGGCCACATAGAAAGGTTCAACATGCATGGAGCACCATCAGGTGCAGGGCCGGCTCTACCATTAGGCGGAGTAGGCGGCCGCCTAGGGCACACTGCCGGCTAGGGGCGCCTGGCCACTGTTGATCTTTCACTGGCTGCTCTGCATTGATTCATGTAAAAACTGACACTGTCTGACTGAGATAATGAGATTGTATTATCACATGCCATTTGCAAATGTATATAGAAATAGTGACTGATCTGCCAAATACCACCCCTCCGCCTCCACCCCCCGTGAGGCTGTATTTGATAGGCACAGGTGGAAGTTGTATTTGATGGGTGCTGGTGAGGCTGCATTTGATTGGCGCTGATCAGGCCGGGCAGGGGAAAGGGGGTGGAGTCAGGGTGGAGCCAAGGGGAGGGGGGAGCCAAATGAGGTTTCGCCTAGGGTGTCAAAAATCCTTGCACCACCCCTGATCAGGTGTTCTATAGACATAAATTACACATCTCATTTCCTGACTACCTGTTACACTTTTTAAGGCCCTGGAGCACCAGGACAATGGAAATGCCCACAAAATTACCCGATTTTGGAAAACAAAATACCCCAACCTATATTCTATGAGGCATAATGCATCTTTTGAACATGTCATATTTTTTCCACAAGTTTTTGGAAAATGTGTAAAGAAAATTAAAAAGTTTTTTTTTTTGTACATGTTTTACACATTTTCTTAAACTTCATTTTATTATAAGTTTTTCAAATTACAAAGAACAAAGCTGAACAGTCGATTGTCAAATGAACAATCAGTTAAAGAACAGGATAATGTATCAACAAAGGGTGTACATAGGTCATTAGAATGCATTTAGATGTTTCTAGGGTAGTAGATATAAACATTCACAGGTAATACACAGTGAGCAGTTAGAGTTATATCAGAAGGGGTGTTAGGTGGAGTATGGATGGGGTGTTAGACTTTCAGGGGTGTGGTAATGCTATCATGAGAGAGGTTTGCATTTGGGGTGTTTGAGCCAAAAGGTCCCAGTGTTTTTGGAAGGCAGGAATATGGAGGTGGACTTTGGTGTACATATATTCTATTAGGCAATGGCTGTTCAAAATAGATATTCTGAGTTGGAGGGGGGATGGGGGCTTTCCAATTTCTTGCAATGGCTAGGCAGGTGGGTATGAATACGTGGGAGATGATTTTGTGTGAGGACCGGGGCCAGATATCCATGTCCATACCCAAGAGTACCATTTGAGGCGAGAGTGGTATATGAGTTGGTAAGAGCTTGGAGAGCAAAGTCCAACATTTAGTAAGGATTGGACGGTTCCACCAGATGTGCAGTGTGTTTCCCGGGCTTCCACAATCTCTCCAACATAGGTTGGTGGAAGAAGGGTAAATGTGGGCAATTTTAGCCGGAGTAAGGTACCAGTTATAATATAATTTCTGAATAGCTTCCCAATGTGTTATGTACTGTGAGATTTTCAAATGTTTTACACATTTTTATAGCACTGATGGGTGCTGATGAGGATCAACTGATAGGGTGGCACTGATGAGCACTAATAGGGCACTGTAGTGGCTTTGATGAGCACTCACTAATGTGCACTGTACGGCACTGATGAGCAGTGTAGTGGCACTGATTACCTCGGTAGGGCACTGATGAGCACTTTAGTGGCAATGATTGCATTGTAGTGGCCCTAATGGGCACTGTAGTGGAACTGATGGCACTCAGGATCATGCCAACTCACACTGCTGCAGTATTTCTCTCTCCTCTCACTGATACAGCCTGTGAGGAGAGGAGAGAGAAACACCACAGCAGCGTAAGCTGAACCGGGAGTGATCCCAGTTTGTTGACAAAGTAATTGCTCCATCATTGGACAGAGTGATCATGGGGTAAAGGGCCGCTGTGATTGGAGAACATAGAAAAAGATAGTCCACAACTCCTTGCTCTTTAAAATCTTCAAAATGTATTGGTTCTCCATAAAAGAGACAGTATCAGACAGTAAATGTGTTTCAGCTTGGTGGGCCTTGTTCACTACAAATGCCATGTACAAAAATGCCACATTATATAGTGTATAAACCCCTCCTGGCACCACATGTCATTAATTTGTCAATTAAAAGATAATTAAAGTTACTTGGAGAGGTGAAACACCATACATGGACAGACATAAATTGAATCAAAAGCGCAAACATAATTGGTTACATAATTAGAAAAAGAAATTAAAACCAATAAGGTGGCAAAACAAAAAATTAATAAATAGCAAGAATGCCCAGTAGAAGAATAGAAATTGTGCTAAAAGGGAAGAGGTGGGTCGTACAAAAGGAAATCAACTTCCCATCTGAGGTTTAACCCCCAGGGACTCTGGTTTGTAACCTAAATATCCACCATGTCTCCCTACCTAAAAGCTGTCTGTTCCTATCACCACCCTGGGCATGAGAGTCAATCTTTCAATGTCAATAAACCTAATGAGTACAAATCACCAGGATGACATTCTTTAAAGCAGGCCTCGACAAACCCTGGGCGCCAGGTCACCATGGCGACCAGAAATCACGTCCTGGCGAGTGACTGCCGTTCCTTCTCTCCCCATATTAAAACAGCGAGGCAGATTCAGGGAGAGAGAGCAGAGAGCCGTTCTCTGCTTAATCTAACAGCTGTTAAACTTGGCTGTCTGTCTGGAATAGTTGTTGATAGTTAGAATAATAAACACAACAATGTATCTTCTTCTTTCAAAGCAATTATCTCTGGGCTATCAGGAAGGTTTAACCATTTAAAGACTAAACCCTTTCTCACATTAGTGGCTTACAATTAAATATCCAGTGTTTTCTGCTAGAAAATGACTTGGAACCCCCAAACATTATATATTATTTTTTTGCAGAGACCCTAGAGAATAAAATGGCGGGTTGCTGCAATATTTTATGTCACATGGTATTTGCGCAGTGGCCTTTCAAGCGCAATTTTTTGGAAAAAAAATACACTTTTAATGAATAAAAAAAAACTAAACAGTAAAGTTAGCCCATTTTTTTTATTTTTGTATAATGTGAAAGACGTTACACTGTGAGAAACGTGACCTTTATTCTAAGAAAAAAAATTGTGATAAAGCCCTGTGTACTATCAACAATTACCACTCTATGTGCAGCTGGGCTCCAGTATTTCATGGTGACCGGAAACCCACCAGAGCAATGAAAAGTCACTGTGGGGGACACACATGTAGGCAGGAAGTGGCTGCAAAGAGGCAGCATAAGATCAGCAGCGCTGGAATACTTTTCACCTTTTTTTTGTATTTTATTTACAATGTCACTAAGGCTTTCTTTAGATGTGCAAGTTGGGTGGTAAAAATGTGCAGTAGAGACATGTTTTTGCCACCCTTAAGCTCCATTAGGCAGCAGATGAGGGCGTTTTACATGCCGCAGTCACAATTCATTCGGCATAATAAGGAGTTTCCCCATAACAGATTTTTTAGTGTCACTCTTTCTGGCCAGCCTATAACCCTGATGAAACGGTGTTACGTTGGGAGTTATTGACTGGCTGCTCTGCTGTGAGTTAAGCCCCATACACACGGTTCGACGATTGCACGTACGACCGTGTCAAATCGTACGTTGGCTGTTGTATGCAGCATACTGACTGCACTACACGATTGTACGGCCGGGGAAAGAACGTTCAGGTGCATGTAATTAGCATCCGGCCATTCCTGACTTTGGAGCATGCGTGTTTTGCACAATACAACTTGTTGTACCAACTGCTCTGTACACACGATACAACGGTCGTATGAGCGCTTGTTGGTACGACCAAGTTTTATAGTCTGCTCATACAACTCCCTTGTATGACCGTCGTATGTTCGACTGTTCAAATCGCGCATACGAACGATCGATTTTGCATACAACGGTCGTGAGTACGACCTATTGTATGCGATCGTTGAACCGTGTGTACGGGGCATAAGTTAGGGTTAGGGGCGCAAATTACTTGTCTTACCCCGGGGGGTGCTGACAACCCAACACTACGCTATAAAAAACTGGCTCCTAACTTTTTTAGCTGGCTCCTAGATTCAAGGCAAATTTGTCAAGCCCTGGTTTAAAGTAACATGAGACATTTGAAATGTGCTTTGCATTTGGATTAACAGAATCCCAGTAATGTTCTCCCATTCTTGTTCATAAAGCAAGAGTGGTACATCCAATATACTGCAGATTGCAAGAAATACAGCAGATCTGATACACCACATACTTGGTTCCACAATTAATGTATTGCTTAATGTCAAAGCTTTCTCCAGTGATTGCTGAGCTCAAAGATTTGGTGCAAAATTAGCATGGCAGTATCTGCATGTTTTTAAGATTGCATGGGTAACAGCCTGGATGTGAGAGCCAGGTGGCTTGGTATTTTCTAGATGAAAATAAGCCAGGTGACAGCAAGAAGCCCAAAGTTGGTGCTCATCTACTGAAAAATGGCATTCTGATTTTATAACTTTGTGGAGACTTTTGTCTGAATAGAGGATGGGAAGATTTTTCTTTATTATATTAACAAATTGATGGTATTGAGAGAAGGTGATTACAAATGTTGCCAAACAATTATTCTTCCTATACAAAGATGTTTATTTCTATTTCTGTTTTTCTAGTGCATTAACTGAAATATTAGAAAGAAGATCATCTCTCCTCCTAACTAGAGTTGAGCGAACCCGGACTGTAAAGTTCGGGTCCGTACCCAACTTTTGGGTGTCCGGGACGCGGACCCGAACCCGGACTTTTCAAAAAAAAGTCTGGGTTCGGGTCCGGGGTTCTGGTATTTTATTCCACGTGTTGAAAAGCTGCCAAGGGCCTACTAATGGCATGGCTGTGATTGGCCAGTGCACCATGTGACCCAGCTTCTATATGGGGCTGGAGTCACCATGCTGCATGTCATATGCTCTCAGGATAGTTTAGGGAGAGGATGCTGCTGGCTCTGTGAGGGACAGATTGCAGAACATCTCATCCTGCATTACTGAACAATCTGATTGTGGACTAGGGAGAGATACGAGTACTGGTGCTTTGAGGGACAAATTGCACACCTCATCCTGCTGCACAGAACGATCTGACTGGGCTAGGTAGAGTCTGTTGCTTTAAGGGAAAGATTATTGTTCTAAAATCATCATCAAGTTGTACAGGGAAAGGTTCCAGATGTTGCTTTAAGGAAAAGATTAGTGTTCTAAAATCATCTCCAAAGTGTGTGGGAAAAGCCTATTGCAGCCACATAGAGCCATATTACTGTTCTAAAATCATCTTCAAAGTGTGTGGAAAAAGCCTATTGCAGTCGCATAGAGCCATATTACTGTTCTAAAATCAACTTCAAAATGTGTGGGAAAAGCCTATTGCAGGCGCATAGAGCCATATTATTGTTCTAAAATTTAGAACAATAATATGGCTCTCTGTGTGGCTGGAAGAACAGTAATATGGCTCTATGTGGCTGGAAGAACAGTAATATGGCTCTATGCCCCTGCAATAGGCTTTTCCCACACACTTTGGAGATGATTTTAGAACAATAATCTTTCCCTTAAAGCAACAGCTGGAGGCTTTCCCTGTACAACTTGGAGATGATTTTAGAATCTAAAATAATCTCCTAGTTCTATAGGGAGAGGTTCCTACTGTTGCTTAAAGGGATAGATTGTTTCTTGCACAAAATTAAAAAGTGCATCTACATTGCTGATTTAAAAAAAAAACTAAAAATTCCAAAAATAAAAAAAACAGTGTTGGCTCCTCCTCCACCGCCACTTTCACCGACTCCTCAACCTCCAACTCCACATCCACCTCCATTTTTTTTTTTATGTGATTTTAGCTTAAACATTATTTTAAGTTATTTCCCTATCCCCATTTCTTTGTAGGGCACTTGTCCGACCCTTACCCCCATTTTCCTTCCTTTTGCAGACCTCTAGGACTTTCCAGGACTTTGTTAGAGCCATTTTTGTGCCTAAAAGTTCCGGTCCCCATTGATTTCAATGGGGTTTGGGGTTCGGGTCAAGTCCGGACCCAAACCCGGACTTTGTCCTGAAGTTCGGCCGAACCTGCTGAACCCGGACTTCCAGAGGTTCGATCAACTCTACTCCTAACCCTATCATTAGCCAATCCTCTCTGTACAGCTGATTTGGGGGAGCCCCATTGTGCTGGTCATGTAGTTATAGTCGGCCATTCCTCATTAAAAGTGGTGTCAGAGGAGCAATTCCTTCAGGCCAAGTGAATTTTCCAACAGGGATTGCACAGATGGTGAGGGATGGGTGACAACTGGTGGAAAAAAGAGTAGTATTTCCTGTGCCTGGTTTTCTGTAAGTGAAGGTATAGCTTTAGTATCTGGATCCCCACTCAGGGAATTGGAAAAGACTGTGAACTGAAGATTGAGTTCATTATCATTAATAAAACTGACAAATTCATTCAATGAAGAGTCATCCCCACCCCACACCATCAGCAGATCATCAATGTAGCGACCATACCAGACTATATTGTGTGCAATTGGGTTGGCCAAAGACAAGAGACAAAGCTCCTCCTACCAACCCATATATAGATTTGCCATTGATGGTGATAATCTATCCCCCATAGATGCCCCACAGTGCTGGACATAAAAGCAATCATCGAAAAAAAAAGAAAAGAAAAAATCTGCTGTGATTGGCTCTTTACCCCAATCATAGACACTTGAGAAGCATGAGCATGGAAGGCCATCATCTGGTGGCCCCCAACAATTAGCTGGCCATGCTGTAGCCGTCATTCAGCTATAGCACAGTTGGCAAGTGGTTATAGTTGGGTATAAAATAAAGAAATGCTTTAAAAACAAAATAAAATGTTGTGTTGACTCTAAGGCCTCATACACACGGACGTTATTAACACCGCGTTTTTGAGCGTTTTTTACAGCTTAACCGGTTCCCGACCACATTCCGCATATTTACTGCTGCAGAGTGGCAGCGTGCTCAGCTAGCGGCCAGGAGCGCACTGCCAGCGGCGCACTCTCATGCCTGCCGCACTCTGCAGGAGTATGCCAGCAGCTCGCGCGGGCCCGATGTCTGCCAGCAAGCCGCGATGACCTGCCAGAGAGAGAGAATGGTGAACCGTTGATATAAACACGGCAGTTCCCGGCTCTGTCAGGCGGCATGTAAGAGATCTACTGATCCCTGTCACTGGGATCAGTTAGATCCCTGGTGCCCAAAGCAGCCCAGCCCCCTCACAGTTAGAACACGCCTAGGGAGCACAGTTAACCCCTAGATCTCCCCCTGCAGGTTAACCCCTTCACTGCCAATGACATTTATACAGTAATCAGTGGGTATTTAAATTTCTGATCGCTGTATAAATGTCATTGGTCCCAAAAAAGTGTCAAAAATGTCCGACATGTCTGCCCCAATATCAAAGTCCCAATAAAAATTGCAGATTGCTGCCATTACTAGTAAAAAAATATGTAAAAATGCCAGAAATTAATTCTCATCATTCGTAAACGCGGCAATTTTTGCGCAAAAAAATCAATAAACACCAAAAATATGATGATATAAATTGTTTTTTTATATTTTCTTTTGGGTTTGTATTTTAGCAAAAAAAAGTAAGAAATATTGGGGTTTTTTTTGTAAAATTGTCGCTCTTTTTTGTTTATAGAGGTGATCAGAAATGATGCAGAGGGGATCAAATACCACCAAAAGAAAGCTCTATTTGTGGGAAAAGACACAAATTTAGTTTGGGTACAACGTCGCACGACCACGCAATTGTCAGTTAAAGTGACGCAGTGCTGAATTGCAAAAAGGGCTCTGGTCCTAACTTGGGAAATCCTTCTCGGGGGTGAAGTGGTTAAGAACGCCACACCATGTTATTCTATGGCCTCATACAGACGTTGATGTTATTGAGCTGTAGATGGCATCGGCGTTCTTTAACTGTAAATCAAACGCAGGACCCGCATGTTCTGAAGCTGCAACGTTAGAGCGTTTTTGATGCTGAGCCGGCAAAACGCTCAATAACTCTCACTACCGCGCATTAGCGCCGTACCGACTTTAACCGTCATTTTTAAAAACGGCACTGCAAAACGCCAATGAAATCGTGTTTTTAACGCCATTTTTTCCTGCGTTGGACCCAATGTTACAGTTCATTTTTTCAAAATGCCCGTGTAGATGAGGACTAAGGCCTCATGCACAATCTATGTTTTCTTAACTCTCCTAGAAGTCTTCCTCCCTGCAGCATTTTGGCCAAATAAAAGCCTTAAGATTGTAAAAGCGTGTCACATGTTCCTCCATTAAGCACTTTGGCATTCATTCATGTCATTGGCCAGAATAAATCATTTATTATGTTCATTGAAATAAATTTACACCCAAGTGCTAAACTCGCCTAGCATTACCACGAGTCTAGACACATTTACATGCGTTTACACTCACCAAGTGTTTCTATGACAAAAAGTGCAGCTGTGTCACTTTGTTTCAACAAAGTTTCCACAACATGAGTGAGACTTCTGTGACCATCAAAGTGAATCCTCACCACTGAATCCAAGACTTAGCAGAAGGTTGGAGGTGAAAGCCTAGAGGTGAGTGTGAGTGGTATGGTCCAATCCCCATACAGGAATAATGAATGGATCGTACCACCTCATCCACTTCTCATCTCACATTTAGTAATTGGGAGAAAACCTCCAATAGTGTAGATGACCCAAGACTTTCTTTATAATAACAATCTCATAAAGTAAAATATAAAAGCCTTTATAATATGCAAAAAAGTAAGTTGTTACCGGTATGATTGTGGCAAATACAAGAACATCAACATCAGCCTTAAGAAGTTCCTCCTTTATGTATTTCATCTGAATAGGAGATCCTCTGAGCCCCTGAGGACGTCTTGTTTGGATGAAATGCAAAGTGTGAAGCTTATAAGGACTTTTGTGCTGAGGAGTCTCACTTTTATTGTTATATTTTCACATTTATATTGTGAGAATGTTATATATAGCAGTACTGCAGCCTTGTATATAATAAAGCTGGCTGTAGATGAGTAGATATTCATCTGGAATTTTTCATTTTATGAATGGCTGTTCAATTTGTGAATTGTTAGTTGGGGGTCAACCAGAAATGTGTTTATGACTGCGGTGACCAGAAGATTTGAAGGAGCAGGATGGAAATTATTTCTTGAATGAACAAATTCCTCGTGTGTGATTTTCATTCAGTGAAATCCAAAATCAAATGGTAAAAAGTATAGAGAATTTTGAAATAAGTTTGAACAAAATTCATACAGCCATCAGATTAACGAGATTTTTACACAAATTTGTGTTTAAACATCTCTTAGTGTATGAGCAGCCTAATTCTTGGACCTTATCACACTCTGTTATCAGACATGAAATAGTCTTTTCCTGTAACCTTGTTATATCTGATATTCTATGAAGTACAATAAGTAGTAATATAGATGTGATTGTAGGAGATCATACACGGGGGAATCTGATCTTACTGCAATGACCAATCAGAGCCTCATATGAGCTTCCTGTCAGCTGACATGACCATCCACTATTCAGGGTCAGGGGATCTCCCCATTACTTCCTATGAGTACAGAGCCCTTATCAGCAGAGACAAATAGAATATCAGATAAAAAATCATCCCATCCAATCACTTGCAATGCTGATTCCGGCCTCACACTGTCTGCTGATACCATTCATGCTCCATACACAAGGAGATTATAGCACAATACGAGTCATGTCAGTGGTATTCTGTGCTCATCATGTGTATGGAGATATCACCGTCTCTACACATGGAGCAGAGGCGTAACTAGAACCTTCAGGGCCCCAGTGCAAGAAATATGAAGGGCCCCCCTGACCCCTGGCCAGGGCCCTCCATCTTCCCTTTTATTATGGTCCCACAGTGGGGCCCTTTTACAAGTTCCACAGCGGGCCCCCATTCTGCCATATTTGGGCCTCCCCATGATGGTGAAATGCCAGGGCCCGGTCGCATTTGCAACCTTTGCAATCCTGATAGTTCCCACTTGTTGTTGATTCTTCACAAAAAATTAGTTTTATATCTTTATGTTTGAAGCCTGAAATGTGGCAAAAGGTTGCAAAGCTCAAGGGGGCCGAATACTTTCACAAGGCACTGTATGTAAAGTAGTACAGGATGTTACTAGAGTAGTGTATGAGATCTTCTTATCAGGTAATATTAACAATTATAATTAAATAAAGAAGAATATGACACAATGTATAAATACTGCATATAAAAGGTGATTATATAAACTGTAACAACCGGTTTACTCTAAGCTCCCTGACCCCCATGGCCATGATTTAAAACTGGATGAAACAAGATTTAATCATAAAAACTGTGAAAGGGATTCTTTACTGTTAGAGCAGTGCAAATGAGGAACTCCCTTCCCTAGGTTGTGGAATTAGCTGATAGGTGAATGAATTAAAAAAATAGATATTTTCCTCAGTGGGCACAATACAGTCTAATGGAAATTGTTACATTTGATAGGAGGTTGTTGGAGGAATTTTTCAGATCACCAATATGGGGTAAGGAAGTTTTTCACCACCTCAGAAAATTAATCTATTCATATAGGCTTTCTGCCTTTCTCTGGATCAAACACATATAACTCACACAGAGTTTGAACTTTTCAACCTTGTCTACTTTAAACTTTGAATGTGTAGCCCATTTTCCCAAACGTCATAATGTTCTAAATCCCCATAAGACCCAACTCCATGCAGTAAAAATATCTACCCTTGCAGTGGGCACCTTCTGTTCAAAAAGCAGAGTGGTAGAGGAATAAGGAATCATATTTACCTTATTCTACACTGGCAGGATTCAGAGCTTTCCTTTTCTATATGATGTTCCAGCTTATGGTTGGTCCCTCACCATCCTCACCTACAATGTAGGACGATTAGCCCTGCATTGTACTTTTATTACATCATTGTGTGACTGCCTGCCAGAGCCAAATCCATAGCTCTGCTCAAGACTCATCCCTCTTATACAATAACAGTCTGGTTCTGCCCCTATAGTCTGTCTCTACCCTCTATGGAGCCTACCATTGTCAGCAAGCCAGGAGTGGTGAAATGTGTCAAGGAAGGTTGTTTCTCATTGTTCTATGCAGTCATTATGTTGACAATCAATAAACATGATAAGAAGAGCTAAGAGTGGAGTGTGGCTGAAACATTCTTCCATATGTCTGCCAGAGGCTTTGGGGACATTATGGGAAGTATTATTCCCTTAAAAGAAGGACAGCCACATTTTTACATTAGGCTCCATTCACACCTGAATGATTCAAATCTGAGGCAGAATCACTGGGATTCATGCGATAAATCTTGCTGTAATCACAGCAAATTGCAACACGCGATGATGTTGCTCAAATGAAGCTCCTGCTCCTTTTTGAGCAACAAGCATCATGTGTTGCAACTTGCCACAATTGCACCACGATTGCAGTGCTATTAAGAAGTATTGGCATCACTCAAGCTTCCCGTGATTTGCTGCAATTTGGAATTAAGCCTCGCACACACGGGACGATGATCATATACAACAGGTCGTACGAACGACTGTTGTATGCAAAATCAATCGTCTGTACGCGCGATTAGAACAGCCGATCGTACAACGGGAGTTGTATGAGCAAACTAGAAAACTTGGTCGTACCAACAAGCAGTCATACAACCGTTGTATCGTGTGTACAGAGCAGTTGGTACAACAAGTTGTATTGTGCAAAACACGCATGCTCCGAAGTCAGGAACGGCCGGATGCTAATTACATGCACCTGAACATTCTTTCTTTGGTCGTACAATCGTGTAGTGCAGTCAGTATGCTACATACAACAGCCAACATACGATTTGAGACGATCGTACGTATGATCGTCGTCCCGTGTGTACGAGGCTTTACGCGCAGAATTGCGGCAATTCCACCCCAGATTCGGATCGCTCAGGTGTGGAGCCTTAATGTCCACCAGTAAGCAGTCCACTAAAAATCCTGGTATATGATATAAGATGTATATCTATTATAATCTGCTGTGCTAACACTTTAAGAACCTTCTGTAAAACTGCAGTTAATGGATATAAACAGATAACACTAATAACAATAGTTAAAGTGCAATCCAAATGTGAAACATAATGTGCAATCCAAAATTCTTCAAAAACCAATCACCACCACCAAGGACAATGTAAACTCTTATCAAACATTTACACCTCACAGTTATAAGAGGTCTAGCTGCACTTATGGGTGAGCCCCTCATAAAAGACTCCTGGACTGAAGAGTTCTGTCTGTTAAAGCGGAGTTCCACCCTAAAGTGGAACTTCCCCTTTAATGGAAGGTGACCCCCCCGACATGCCACAATTGGCATGTCTTTTTTTGGGGGGGTGACCAGGGACCCTGTTTTCACCTTCCCCCCCCCCCTTCCCTCTCATCAATCTTCTGGGACAAGTCACAGGTCACAGAAGATACGCCGACCAGTCACTTATGATGCTGGCGCTGCCAAGGGTAGGGGGTGAAGAGTGAGCCCTTTGCTGACCGCATCGCTGGAGCGAGGGACAGGTGAGTGGTCGATTATTAAAAGTCAGCAGCTACACTTTTTGTAGCTGCTGACTTTTACCCGGGTAGAACTCCACTTTACCAGAGAGATTGAAGCTTCACCCAAAGAAGAAAGTCTCTGTCTTGAGCCGTGTCTAGGATTAGATCCAAATACTCCAAGTGCTGGGTCATACTGCTGACTCCATGGAAGGGGAAGACCATTTTTTAACAAAATCTTTTTCAAATGGTTACAAGGATGGTGGATTGCTTGGGAGGCACAGTGAGCTTGTCAGGATTTTCCCATTCTCCATAAAGGAAAACTGCAAACCAAAGATGAACTGGAGAGCCCTTGGTGGTCTTAGGACCCCCTAAGAGGCCCATACTGGGGAGAGGACTGGCTGTTCTTTAAGGTTTAAAGTGATGCCCACCACATCAATAAGAGGGTTTATATTGGGAGTAATGACAGAAGACTGATTCCTCAGGTACAGGTTCATCCCTCAGGGACTTTAGAGACTCGGCATCCAATAAGTCTAGATAGATGAAAGAGCAAAGGCTGCTAATGCTGTGTGCAGATCAGATAGAGATTCTGCAGGGGAAGGTGGGGGAGGGGCTTATGGCTTTTGCTGTCAGAGTCAGAAATCCTCAGTGCTGCATGACTGCATTGCAATCCTTCCTAGATACATCAGAGGAGGAGGACACATGATGGAGCTACAAGACATTCAATGTGTGTTCTTGGGTGTAGATATACTTTAAATGGCAAAACAAGGAATAGAAAATGGTACAATGGGAAGCTCATGTGCAAAATAATTGTATTAATAGTGGATAACTGACTGAAGCCCCCCATAAAAAATACCCCCTATGAGAATAAAAGGTGACAGCATTGTCACCCCCCCAGCCTTCCATACAACACATCACCCACCCCAGTACTGGTCCTACGATAAAGTACAAGCGCAGTCTGAGAAAGTCCCCTCTAGTCTCCAGCATAGATTGCTGATAATCCTCCATAGAAGATCTAATTGTTGGCGATAGTTATGACTGTAAATCTGCCTGATGATTGGATAATAATAACTGCACCATGGACAGTGGATGAACTCTGAGATATCCAAAGCTGCAATGCACAGAGCAGAGGACATGAAAAAACAGCTGAAGCTTGCAGAGTTCAGATCAGCAAAGTAATAGGATTCCTGCAGACAGAAGATGACAGAGACACCGGAGCTCACACATCCTTCACACATCTCCAGTCTCATGGGGGGTCCCATTATCTGCATTTAGAGATCAGATCAGCAATAATGTAGGAAACATTTTGATTGAAAGGAAGAAAACCTGAAGAAAGAAGAAGCTGCAAAGAAGGTTAAAACAAAATTAAACCTGTTAGGAACTGCTATGATAACCCTCGGCTATCATCTCTCTGTCAGTCTGGCTTGCGTTCGGACGTCCAATGAGAGACTGAGTTTACCCGAATGAATGGATGCAAACAGACAGACAAGTATGGTAAAAACAGTCTCTGGCTTTACTGGGAGGGCAATGAGTATTTATGCACAATTCATACAATGGGAGGCGTATATTACACAAAGAAATAATTGTCTTGTCAGCAGTTATCTATAAATTATGTCATTAATTCAAGAATAACATA
>BLSH010334980.1:18991-32229 GCA_018402905.1 Glandirana rugosa
CCACTATTTTAGGGGGTCAGTTTAGCCACCGTTTTTTAACCCGGAACCCACGACCGTTACGGTTTTGTGACATTGGGGAACGTCAATGAGAACAACCTGCCTCTTTGACCCGGACTACAACATTTAATAAAATTTTTAACAATACCGTACGGAGACATTTAGTCCACGTCTTTGTAACTCGGAACCCACAACCACCACGGGATTTATGTTGTATATCGAGATCTAATACCTGTCCTCCTTATCCTCGTCACCGTCAGAAGTTTCCTAGGGTCTAGGGATCGTTTAAATTAGTCTTATAAAAATGAATCAGTCCTGGATCAGCAGCTTTCAAGCCCCTGATGCTGATGCATCTGATTAAATTTGCTAGGGATCTGGGATCCTTTGAAGACTGCCACTGCTCCTATTCCTCCTGTCCATAATCTAGAGCTATATGTTGTATTTAGGGCACCACCAACACCCAAGGCTCAATGTTTCTGCACCTGATTTACAGAGGCATGCCATAACAATTTTTAAAATAATTTACAACATCAGGCCCAGTTTCTCCGTCCAACAAGAGTAACTGCAAGGGGTTACAGTGTTTTGGCATTGCCAGCACCCAAGGCCCAATTTTTTGCCACCGATTTGACTGGGGGATTTTATCACCATTTTTTAACTGATTTACAACAGCAGGGCCCGCGCCAAAATAAACAAAAAAATGACGTGCGGTTCCCTCCAAAATCCAAACCAGGCCCTTCAGGTCTGGTATGAAATTTAAGGGGAACCCTGTGCATAAATGTTTTTAACAAATGATGTGCGGTTCCCCTCAAGATCCAAACCAGGCCCTTCAGGTCTGGTATGGAATTTAAGGGGAACCCCGTGCCAAAAAAAAAAAAAAAATGATTTGCGGTTCCCCCCAAAAACCAAATCAGGCCCTTCAGGTCTGGTATGGATTTTAAGGGGAACTCCGTGGCAGATTTTTTTAAAAAATGGCATGGGCCCCCCCCCCAAAATCCAAACCAGACCCTTATCTGAGCACGCAGGCATGGCAGGAGTGGGTGGGGACGATCGAGCGCCCCCCCCGCGAACCATACCAGGCCGCATGCCCTCAACATGGGGAGGATGCTTTGAAGTTGCCCCCAAAGCACCTTGTCCCCATGTTGATGGGGAGAAGGGCCTCATCCCCACAACCCTGGCCGGTGGTTGTGGGGGTCTGCGGGCAGGGGGCTTATCAGAATCTGGAAGCCCCCTTTAATAATGGGGCCCCAGATCCCGACCCCCCCATGTGAATAGGTTTGAGGTGCATTGTATCCCTACCCATTCACCAAAAAAGGAGTGTAGTGTAAAAAAAATATAGGCAGTCCTTTATTTTATAAAATAGCTCTTTCTTCTTTCTTCCTCCATCTTCTCCTGGCCCAGTCCTTCTTCTGGTCTTCTTCTTTTAGACTTCTTGCGGGGCCAGCCAGTGATGTAACTGAGCGAACCCGCCCCCTTCTGACGTTATGTGAGGTCAGAGGGGGCGGGTCACCCATTTACATCACGGGAGGCCCCACCCCTTCTAATAAAAGAACTGTCATCGTGAAGACTGCCCATTCAGCAAGACGCACAGGGGCAGGACTGCAGCAGCGGAGAGCGCGGCTGCGGGGAAAGAAGAAAGAAGATGAAGATTGAAGATTGAAGACAAAGAGAGTAAGCAAGAAGACTAAAAGAAGAAGACCAGAAGAAGGACTGGGCCAGGAGAAGATGGAGGAAGAAAGAAGAAAGAAAAAAGAAGAAAGAGCTATTTTGCAAAATAAAGGACTTTAAAAAAAAAACTGCCTATTGTTTTTTTTTATTTTTTACACTACACTCCTTTTTTTCACATGGGGGGCGGGATCTGGGGGCCTCCTTATTAAAGGGGGCTTCCAGATTCCGATAAGCCCCCCGCCCGCAGACCCCCACAAGCACCGGCCAGGCTTGAGGGGAAGAGGCTCTTGTCCCCATCAACATGGGGGCAAGGTGCTTTGAGGTGGGGAGGCAGAGACCCCCTCCCCCAAAGCACCCATACTCCCCATGTTGAGGGCATGTAGCCTGGTACGTTTCAGGAGGGGGGGCACTCGCTCTTCCCCCCCCATCCTAACTGGCCAGGGCTGCATTAATATCCAAACCAGACCCAAAGAGCCTGGTTTGGACTGGGGGGGGGACCGCACGCACTTTTTTTCAGCGATTTTTTTGTATATTGCCGGGAAGCGGCAATACATTACAGCCGTGATTTTAAATGACAATTTTTCCTACGGAAATGTCATTTTGCTCTGGCTATTCTCTACACCTCACAGAGATGCGTCCTTTCACACACAGACTAAGGACACCCCCCAGGCACAATATTTAAAGTAATTTTTCATTTTTTTTCACTTTAAGCATTATTAAAATCAAGTGCAGAGAAGGGCAACCAAACTAATAAGAGGCATGGAGGAGCTGATCTATGAGGAAAGATTAGAGGATCTGAATTTATTCTCACTTGAGAAGAGGAGATTAAGGGGGGATATGATCAACATGTACAAGTATATAAGTGGTCCATATAGTGAACTTGGTGTGAAATTATTTACTTTAAGGTCATCACAAAGGACAAGGGGGCACTCTTTACGTCTAGAGGAAAAAAGATTTCATCTACAAAAAGGAAAGGTTTCTTCACAGTAAGAGCTGTGAAAATGTGGAATAGACTCCCTCCAGAGGTGGTTTTGGCCAGCACAGTTGATTGCTTTAAAAAAGGCCTGGATTCTTTCCTTAATGTAAATAATATAACTGGGTACTAACATTTTTAGGTAAAGATGATCCAGGGTGAATCCGATTGCCTCTCGGGGAATCAGGAAGGAATTTTTTTCCCCCATTATAGCAAATTGGATCCATGCTTTGCTGGGGTTTTTTGCCTTCCTCTGGATCAACTGTGGGTGAAGGATTGTATATGGGATTATTTGGTTGTGTATGTGTATGCATGTGTGTGTATATATATATATATATATATATATATATATAAATGTTTTTTGTTTTTTTTTTGGTTGAACTGGATGAACTTGTGTCTTTTTTTAACCTGACTAACTATGTAACTATGTAACTATGTAACTGCTCCTGAAAAAACTATTGATTTAAATTTTTTTTTTATTGATACATGTCCCCTAGGGCAGAGTTTCTCAATCCGTGGTACGCGTACCCCTAGGGGTACGTGCACCACGGGCAGGGGATACGCTGGCTGTGTTGGGGGACAGGGTGCCAATGGGTAAAAGATTTATTGTAGTGGCGGCTTGCTGTATACAGCCGCCACTACACAGTATTACAATTGCATAGCTGCCCGCAGCGGAACGGTGAGTGTGCCTCACACACTCTTCCCCGACAGGAGCTTCCTGTCACTCTGAGGCTGGGAGTGGGGGATGGTGGAGGAGTGCTGACTCTGCTCGGAGCGTCCACTGTAAATGTATTGCCATTGGTTACTGATCCATTAGTGACCAGTAACAGTTAATTAACCCTTTTGTGCTGCATTAGTGGCAGTGTTAATTAATCCCTTTATGATGCAGCATGAAGGGGTTAATAAACACTGACACTGGTATCACTAATGCAGCACAAGGGGTTATTGTCACTGGTCACTAATACATCAGTAACCATTGGCAATACATTAACCCCTTCCATGCTGCATATTACAAATGTGGCTGTATTTCTGGGTACTGATCAGGCTGCAATGCTGGGCACTGATCAGGCTGTATTACTGGGCACTGATCAGGCTGCAATGCTGGGCACTGATCAGGCTGCATTGCTGGGCACTGATCAGGCTGCAATGCTGGGCACTGATCAGGCTGCATTTCTGGGCACTGATCAGGCTGCATTGCTGGGCACTGATCAGGCTGCATTGCTGGGCACAGATCAGGCTGTATTGCTGGGCACTGATCCGGGTGCAATGCTGGGCACTGATCAGGCTGCATTGCTGGGCACTGATCAGGCTGCATTGCTGGGCACTGATCAGGCTGCATTGATGGGCACTGATCAGGCTGCATTGCTGGGCACTGATCAGGCTGCATTGATGGGCACTTATCAGGCTGCATTGATGGGCACTTAGGCTGCAATGCTGGGCACTGATCAGGCTGCAATGCTGGGCAATGGTCAGGCTGCATTGCTGAGCACTGATCAGGCTCCAATGCTGGGCACTGATCAGGCTGCATTGCTGGGCACTGATCAGGCTGCATTGCTGGGCACTGGCAAGGCTGCATTTGATGGGGACTGGCAAGGTTGCATTTGATGGGCACTGGTAAAGCTACATTTGATGGGTACTGGTAAGGCTACATTTGATGGGTACTGGTAAGGCTACATTTGATGGGCACTGGTAAGGCTACATTTGATGGGCACTGGTAAGTCTGCATTTGATGGGCACTGATCAGGCTGCATTTGATGGGCACTGATCAGGCTGCATTTGATGGGCACTGGTAAGGCTGCATTGCTGGGCACTGATCAGACTGCATTGCTGGGCACTGATCAGGCTGCAATGCTGGGCACTGATCAGGCTGCAATGCTGGGCACTGGTCAGGCTGCAATGCTGGGCACTGATCAGGCTGCATTGCTGGGCACTGGCAAGGCTGCATTTGATGGGCACTGGCAAGGCTGCATTTGATGGGTACTGGTAAGGCTACATTTGATGGGCACTGGTAAGTCTGCATTTGATGGGCACTGGTAAGTCTGCATTTGATGGGCACTGATCAAGCTGCATTTGATGGACACTGATCAGGCTGCATTTGATGGACACTGACCAGGCTGTATTTGATGGGTACTGATCAGGCTGCATTTGATGGGCACTGGTAAGGCTGCATTTGATGGGCACTGGTAAGGCTGCATTGGTGGCCCTGATCAGGCTGCATTTGATGGGCACTGGTAAGGCTGCATTTGATGGGCACTGGTGAGGCTGCATTGATGGGCACTGGTAAGGCTGCATTTGATGGGCACTGGTAAGGCTGCATTTTATGGGCACTGGTAAGGCTGCATTGGTGGGCACTGATCAGGCTGCATTTGATGGGCACCGGTAAGGCTGCATTGATGGGCACTGGTAAGGCTGCATTGATGGGCAATGGTAAGGCTGCATTGAAGGGCACTGGTGAGGCTGCATTGCTGGGCACTGGCAAGGCTGCATTTGATGGGCACTGGCAAGGCTGCATTTGATGGGCACTGGTAAAGCTACATTTGATGGGTACTGGCAAGGCTACATTTGATGGGTACTGGTAAGGCTACATTTGATGGGCACTGGTAAGTCTGCATTTGATGGGCACTGGTAAGGCTACATTTGATTGGCACTGGTAAGTCTGCATTTGATGGGCACTGGTAAGTCTGCATTTGATGGGCACTGATCAGGCTGCATTTGATGGACACTGATCAGGCTGCATTTGATGGACACTGATCAGGCTGCATTTGATGGGCGCTGATCAGGCTGCATTTGATGGGCACTGATCAGGCTGCATTTGATGGGCACTGGTAAGGCTGCATTGGTGGGCACTGATCAGGCTGCATTTGATGGGCACTGGTAAGGCTGCATTTGATGGGCACTGGTGAGGCTGCATTGATGGGCACTGGTAAGGCTGCATTGATGGGCACTGGTAAGGCTGCATTGATGGGCAATGGTAAGGCTGCATTGAAGGGCACTGGTGAGGCTGCATTGATGGGCAATGGTAAGACTGCATTGATGGGCACTGGTGAGGCTGCATGGATGAGCACTGGTGAGGCTGCATTTGATGATGATTTTGCACACAAACAAAAACCATCACAAACACACACAGAAATCATCACAAACATATACTGACATTACACACACACAGAAACCATGACACCCAAGCAATAGAAATTACTTTCTCGAGACAGGGGTACTTAGGAAATTTTTTTAGATCTGCAGGGGTACTTCACCGTAAAAGGTTGAGAAACACTGCCCTAGGGCAGGGGTAGGGAACCTGCGGCTCTCCAGCTGTTGTAGAACTACATTTCCCATCATGCCTCTGGGAGTAATTGTATCCATCAGCCTTGCAATGCCTCATGGGAAATGTAGTCCTACAACAGCTGGAGAGCCGCAGGTTCCCTATCCCTGCCCTAGGGCAAGGCCTGGGTCCCCATACACGTTTTAGGGCAATAGCATTGCATATAAGCCTTTAAAATGAGCACTTTTGATTTTTCATGTTTGCGTCCCATAGACTTTAATGGTGTTTGGATGTTCGCCCTGAACTTTTTGTCTGTTCGCATGTTCTGGTGCGAACCGAACCGGGGGGTGTTCGGCTCATCCCTAGTACTAACGGAGTGAGTTGATCATTTTTAATTGACTTGTTTGTGGCAAGTCTGCTCATCTGTTGCACATGCGTCATACGAGATAACATTTCACTACTCCCATACTTGTGCCTGTCACGTCTTCAGGTTCTAACTGATTGAGTTGATCGTTTTTTAATTGGCTTGTTCGGTGACAAGTCTGCTCATCTGTTTCACATATATCTTACGATATCACATTTCACTACTCTCACATTGGTTCCTGCTACGTTTTCAGGTACTCTTAGGCCTGAGTGTACGTTGTTATTTACCTGCAGACGCCCAGGTATCTCCGCCTTTATCCTCCATTTATTGCGCAGGTTGCAGTTCCTTCCTACCTGATTTCATAGGTATAAATCTCATAGTTAGTAGTAACATAGTTTCAAGTTGTTTAGACTCAGGCTCATTTGTGTTTGTGCTCGATTGCATAGGCATGTCTGAAACTGAAGATATTGGAGATTTTCTGTCCATCCCTACTTCTCAGGCTTGGAGCTCCAAACATGGAAGTTCGCCCTCTGAGAGCATGGACCATACCAAAACTTATGGTGGAGTTACCATGAAGAGGCAGTTCATACCCGGCCTCGGCCCGCAAGCAGAACTGGTTCGATTACTGTTCCCCAGTGCATCTGTGGTTTAGGCACTGTCTCAGATCCATGCCACCCTGAAATTGCCAGCTACGTCTAGTCAGAATTTACAGTCCAGGGTTGAGGTCTTGGAAGTCAGCCTAACCCGGCCCTGGAAGTGCCCTTGATTCCCAGGCCATTAGTAGGTTTGGATCCCCTGGTCGTTCGAAAACCGGTCTCGGCTGTAGCAGCTAATAACACTGGTTCTCCTTTGGTCACCCCAGCGCATTTTGTGCCTGCAAACATTAGGAAGGATATTTTGGAGGGCAAGTATGTTAACTTCCCTTTTAATAGCGGTTCATGATGTGGTGGACAACAGGTCCTATGCTGTCAGGGATGTTTCGGTGGTTAAGGCCAGAGACCACAGGCTTAGCTGCAAGCTGTCCTTTCCTGTATTTGTACTGGCCTTCAGTACTTTCAGAGATGTCATTTGTTCAGTGAACCCGCTGAGAAGGGAAGAGTTAGAACTCTATCTGTTTGAAGTGGTGGAGTTGGGCCACAGATATGGAGGGTCGGCATTTTACGTCTTGCATCCTTCTTTTTCGGCCAAAGCGGCAGCGGTTTTTTGTCCAACATAAGGTGGTGACAAATTAGGGCAATGTCGATACGGAATTATTTTGTGGGGTTAGGGCTCCCATCTGTGCGACATGCCAGTCATCTACACACACACTACCTACTGGTGCCCCAATGTGGAACCCTCCATGTTACCTGGCACTGCCATGCCAGTCCCTAATGTGTCCCCAGCCCTGTGTAATTCCGCACTTCTGAAAATTGGCCACCATTTTACTTAGGCAAAGCACAAATTTGCAATAATTCAATCAGGGCTCATGCAATTACAATCCATGCCAGTTTCTGTATGTCTGTGCCAATTGTTTCAGAGCTCACCCAAAGTCTGCTTGTTTTTGGAGGCAGGCCAAAGGGTCATGACTAAGCCGGATCAATGTTCTGTTTTACAGGCCTGTTTGACGGCACATCCTTCCCTACACGGTCACGCAGTTTTTTTTGAACAAAGGTTTCTCTTCAGGATTCCACACAGGTTTTGTGGCTCTTCCTCAGAGCATGTTTGAATGTCGGAATTTGCAATCATCCGCAATTAACACAAGACTACCAGGTTCAGAGATCATTTACAAAGGTCCCAGACGCTGATGATTGTGCCACCCCATGCCCGGCTTTCTCCCTGTTGAGGATGGATTAAATGCATTTCAGGCCGGAGCTAGAATCTTGACATTCATTCCTTGTCGGCTAACACGAGAGGCTTACAACATAGCTTGGAATGCTTTTCAGTCTTTCTTATCTTGTTACCCCGAACCGGTTTGGTACAACATGCGGTATCGGCTGGCGTTCATTCCTTTTTGCCACTCAGTTAAAATTATCACACAGTACTTTCAGACCTATATAGCAGGCATTCAACATTTCATGTCTCTACAGTACCCTGAGCCCTCTTTGTTTGCAGCACACTCAATCAAGGCAATTTAAAGGGTGTCCAGAAAGACAACTCTCCAGCTGCAGTCAGCAGGCTTCCCATTACAGGGCATTTGTTCCGGGGCATGTAGGTCATACTTCCAAGTCACCTTTTCCGCAGCCGCCCAGTTTGGTCATCAAAACAGCCAATTACCTGGCCTTTTACGGTTTGAGACTGGGAGAATTTTCGTGCACAGGGACACAGTCCCATCCTCTGGCAATCAAGTATTTAACCATAAACAGTGATTATTTCTGGTTGCACCTGCTTGTTTGTAAAACACAGCAGACAGGAGCTGGAACTGAGGTCAAGTACAGTACTTTGAGATTGTTACAGCATAGTGTCCAGTTAAGGTTCTTGATGCTCTCATGGTACAGTTAGCCGAGAAACCTAGGGACAGTCCTCTTCTGCCTATTCTCAGGCCCCCTCTCATGACTGCACAGTTTGTCAAGCATTGCACACCCTCTTGTCCAGCTTAGGTGTAGACCCCAAACTTTACTCAGGCCACTCATTCATAATAGGAGTGGCTTTGGCAGCTTTTCGCCAAGGGGTCCCAGTACACATCAGAATATTAGGCAGGATGAATTCATCATGTTACGCTAGGTGTATTCTTGAGCCTTATGTGGAGATGTCTCAAGCTCTTGCCCGGTTGCTTGATTAAGCTGTGTGGTTGTCCTTAATAAAGCATTATAATTATTAATCCTACTGTCTTGTTTTTGCCCTCTTTGGGCATACTGACATCGTGACCATGGCAAACCCAAGGTCACTAACCCTACCTACCTTCCTTTCCTGTTACGTAACATCGCTAGAAGAGTCTGAGTACAAATAGGAAGGCTGACTGCAGGAGGAGTCTGACTGTATTTAATCCAGCCTCTCTCCTCCTGCATCACGGTGTTTCCTGTTACATTGTCCCACCCACCCTTTCCCTTCATTTATTCTAGCCCTTTTTTATTACAGTTCTTAGGTATGCCCCCTTTAGGCATACTGACCTGGTGACCGCGGCACACCCCAGGTCACTATCTCTACCTACCTTCCTTTCCTGTTACGTAACATCGCTAGAAAAGTCTGAGTACAAATATAAGGTGTATGGTTAGAGGGGAAGAGATTTAATTCCCCAGAGCCCCAATACACCAGAGGACTATACTAAATGATGTAATATGAATTCATCATTAGAGGCTCCAAAGACTAATTACTGTCGGAGAAGTAAGCAAATAGAGAATGTGTGGGAGTGGCGCTGCTATGAATTGTTTGATATGTATCAAAAAAAAGGAAGAAAGTGCCAATGTGCAATACAATTGCGTGTGAAAATATTATTTCCAATAGGTGCTGCCCCCACAATGACACCCTAAATAGGATGTCTAAGATGATAAAGATTTGCAGAAAAAGTGGGAGTGGCACTGCTAATCGGTGTGTATATTATGTATATATTAATATTGCCATCAAATGTGCAAATGTGCAAAGGCTAAATATAAAGTGCTAAGTGCAAAAAAAACCCTGTGGACACCATAGAGTTAATAGGTGTCAAACCTGTGCAAATGTGCTAAGGTAAATCATATATAAACCGTGTATAAATGATCAAGCATGTATATACCAACAATCAATAAAACAAATAAATACATGATGATATAAATGAGTAAAGGTGTATGGCGCTGACCCAGCTTCATAGATGAATTAAAAAAATGTAATAAGATACAACGTGAAAATGACATAAAGTCCATAAATAAATAAAATGAATCCATGCAATGTGACCCAACACCATGTGAGGTAATCTTCTAATCCAATTTTGTGACAGTAGTCCACCAATGTGCAGCTTGAAATGAGGGTGGCAACTCACCAGATGTTTTGACCCCCTTTTTACAGGATGGTCAAAAGTCGCTTATGGAAAACCAATGTTTCCTAATGCAAGTACACATTTTCACCCCCTTGATATCCATCTGAGCCAACTAAATAGATGGAAATGACTCCGCAAGGGACAATGTGAAAACTTTCATAGTGTAGTAAATTTATTTGAAGTTGAAAACAAAAAGATTAAAAGTCTTATGCACTCACATTTTAATGTGCCTGATTCCTGGCACTAGGTGTAACCGGCGTGCAGCTGGATGACCCGCAGGGCAGACGACTGATGGTGGACTGCCGCGTGCGTTCCAAGCCTCTGTTGTGTACAGCACTAGGGTAGATCGCAGGACCCGGAAATCCTGTGGGAAGCGTCTTCAACGTACGTTTCGCCGTCACGGCGTCACCAGGAAGTGACGACATTCCTTTTCCGGTTTACTTTTATGCCGAAAATGCCGTGTAATGATTGGTTAATTACTCCAAAATGGTGGAAGTGAGGACAAGGTTCTAGCATATTGAAATGTAATCCGGTTTACCAGCTCACGCCGCTCCCACCCAGTGCCCTTACATTGCCTCAAAACCAATTTATACATACATAATTCACAAATATATCTCAAAATGCACAGTTTATCAGTAAGCACAATTTAAAAACAATTTAAAACAATTCCACAGTGCCCATATAACTCTCAAGGGGAAAACTAATTGTAAACCGACAACAGGTCACAACTGAGACCTCCTCCATCTAGTGGTGGTTTTTAGGTAATGACCTATTTCAATATAATTTGGATGTCGATTCACCTGTTTCTCCCTGGATAGTGAGCCCCCCTGGGGGCTCAAAAACAACACTGTGATATACAAAACCTACAAAAATAGGTAAGTATTATTCCTAAGCAAAAACGAGATGCTAAAATGACTAAATTATTAAAATATGAAAATTAAAATAAAGTACAAAAATATGAAAAAAATAAAATGATAACATTTATGGTAAAAATTAATAATCCATCAAAAAACATTGGAGATCAATGTCCTTCTTTAATCCCAAAGGTTGTATTTTGTGATACTGCTTTCACCATGTCCGTTCCCCTCCAGTGGGGCTGGAAATGGTTTGATACACTATGGAACTTATAACCCTATTTGATATTATCTATATGTTCCCCCACTCTTTTAGCTAGGGTTCTGGTGGTTCTACCTATGTATTGATAATTGCACGGACACATCAAAAGGTAAGTGACATACTTGGAGTCGCAGGTTATGAACCTCTTTATTAGAAATTCCTCACCTGTCACCCCAGAGGAAAATTTGGTTATACTTCTTTGTTTGTCCCTCGATATTTTACATCCTTTACATCTTTTACATCTGTAAAAATCTAGCCGGTCTAAAAAAGTTGTTTTTTTTTTCTGGGGGTTTGGGAACATTTTTTGCTACCATATTTCTCAGGGCTGGAGCCCTCCTGTAAATGAACTTCAGATTGGGAAGTATAACAGTCCTGAGAGAGGGGCCCTTTTTGAGAATGGGCCAATGTCTTTTAACTATTTTCTACCTCCCTGTGTTGGATGTTGAATCCTGAAATGAAGGCCCAACCAAAATCATCTCCCTTGGCTGGTTTTGCTTTGGTCTCTACGAGGGAGGTCCTATCTAATTAACCAACTTTGTCCCTGTTTTTTATAAGTTCTTGCTGGTTATATCCCCAAATAAATACATGAATCTATAAATAAATTAATAGAAAGTCCCGTGGTAAGTGTAGAGACACATAAACAATTCATCCAGCTTCATAAAGTCCAAAAGTATCTATTGTGCAGCCGAGGAGGTGACAATATATCAATCGTGCTCCTCTGAGAAATGCCGCACTCACCCGCTCCACTGTCCAGCGGAGCAGAGGAAAGGGATGCCAGCAGTGGAACGAAGATATGTCTCTCTACCGCCTTCTATGTTCAGTCAGTCCGGAGGATCCAAGTGCCTGTAGTGGAACACCAAAGTGGCTCCCCCCACAGCGTGAGTCAGTGGATCTGCATGAAAACATAACAAATGTTCCTCATAGTGTGGAAAATCAGGTAGGCGGAGAATATCAATAATCTGACACTTACGTGTAACAGTATGAGAAGTCAGGCTCGTAACCAGAAAGTTCGCTGCTAGTGCGTTCCACAGACTGGAAAAACCGGAAGTGCGCAATAACGCCACTTTAACTGACAATTGCACGGTCGTGTGAAAATTGCGTAATTTTTTTCCCACAAATAGAGCTTTATTTGGTGGTATTTGATCACCTGCATCATTTTTGATCACCACTATAAACAAATAAAGAGCGACAATTTTGCAAAAAAAAAAAACAATATTTCTTACTTTTAGCTAAAATACATATCCAAAAAAAAAAAAAATATATATATATATATATATATATATATAAAATAAATATATTCATCGGTTTTGGCCAATTTATATTCTTCCTCATATTTTTGGTAAAAAAAATCTAAATCAGCGTTTATTGATTGGTTAATGAGAATTAATTTCTGGCGTTTTTACAATTTTTTTTTTTACTAGTAATGACGATGATCTGTGATTTTTATCGGGACTGTGATATTGCAGCGGACATGTCAGACATTTTGACACTTCTTTGGGACCAATGACATTTATACAGCGATCAGAAAATTATAATTATACTATAATATATATGTCCAGTGTGTATACAGTCAGGTCCATAAATATTGGGACATCGACCGACACAATTCTAATCTTTTTGGCTCTATACACCACCACAATGGATTTGAAATGAAACGAACAAGATGTGCTTTAACTGCAGACTTTCAGCTTTAATTTGAGGGTATTTACATCCAAATCAGGTGAACGGTGTAGGAATTACAACAGTATGTATATGAGCCTCCCACTTTTTAAGGGACCAAAAGTAATGGGACAATTGGCTGCTCAGCTGTTCCATGACCAGGTGTGTGTTATTCCCTCATTATCCCATTTACAAGGAGCAGATAAAAGGTCCAGAGTTAATTTCAAGTGTGCTATTTGCATTTGGAATCTGATGTTGTCAACTCTCAATATGAGAG
>BLSH010334980.1:34789-57614 GCA_018402905.1 Glandirana rugosa
TCGGACACCCAATTTACTTTGCTTTCTTACGGGTGGTTATCTTTTGGAGGGATGTAGGAGCGTGAAGAAAAAAAAATTTTTATATGGCCTCGTATCCCCGTTAGGCGGGGTTAAAGGGGGGTGACGGGGTACGAGGCCATATAAACGAGAAAATAATTGACACCACCACTCTAGTTGAGGTTGTCGCGACCTCAGCGACGAAATATATACCACCCTCGTTTGCGATAACGACAGTGGGATTTATTTAGTCTCAACGTCGACCGTATGGACTATTAGTTTATTTCTAATTATTTTTGTCATTGTATATTTTTTTTCTTATAAGGACGATTCTTATGTTTTTATTAATTTGCAATGTATTTTTCTAACGTATGGACGTTCTTTTTTTCGTGATATTATTTGGCGTTGTTTTGTAATGTGGGGCGGATTGCCCCTATGCTCCGGTATATTTTTAAAAAAAAAGAAGTGCGAGGATGTAGGGAGGTTTTCTATTGGTGGGCATTCTTTCGTTTCATTTAACCCACAGGCTGAATGAAAAAAAAGAACATTACAATATATGCCCAACAAGGACCAGCGACATACTAGTATGTTGCTGGTCTTCTCAGGCTCTCCTGTCCCACCAGGGAACGTGAGAATGCAGCTGGTGGTTCCACCAGCTTACCATAGAGCTGCTTGAAGACTAGAATGGCTCCAATCATCTCCATGGCCTAAGAAACCGGAGGCTATGAGCATTTTGTGACTTCGGTTTCGCCAGATATAAAGAGCGCCATTGGGAAATTGGGGAAGCATCTTATCACGCTGATTTTGGTGTGGTCAGATGCTTTAAGGGCTGGGGAAAGATCCAGAGTTTAGTAGACCCAAAAAAAAAATATGCGACAATACCTTTTTTTATCATAGGGGATATTTAAAATCCCTGTGATAAAAATAAAAAATAAAAATGATAAAAAAGATGAAAGGGACAGTGTAAAAATAAAATAAAAAGCAAAATGAATAATTAAAAAAAAATGCACCCCTGCCCCCCCCCCCCCATGCTTTAAAAGCTTTTAAAAATGTATATAGTTTGTCGCCGCTTTGCGTGTGTGCGTCATTTTTTAAAGCATGTCATGTTTGGTGTCTATGCACTCGGCATGAGATCAAATTTGATATTTCGCCAAACATTTGGGCAAATTAGTATGTTTTTCTGCATTAAAATTCAAAAAAATTGTAACACCCACTATTTAAACCTGTAGGGCCTCTGCTTTAAAAAAATATATAATGTTTGAGGGGTTCAAAGTAATTTTCTACTAAAAAAAATATTTTTTCATGTAAACAAAAAGTGTCAGAAAAGACTTGGTGGTTCAAGTGGTTAGAATAGTGGGTGATGTTGGGCATAAAATGCCAGGACGGTTCAAACCCCCCCCCCCATATGACACCATTTTGGAAAGTAGACACCCCAAGCTATTTTCTGAGAGGCATGTTGAGTCCATGCAATATTTTATTTGTTTGTCATAAGTGATTGAAAAATTACAAAAAAAAATAAAAAAATACACAAAGCTGTCACTGAAATGATATAATGCTCACCCATGCCATGGATATGTGTGGAATTACACCCCTAAATACATTCTGCTGCTTCTCCTGAGTACGGGGATACCCCATGTGTGAGACTTTTTGTGAGTCTATCCTTCAGGATTTCTAAGGGCGAAAATTTATGCTTTCACTCCTCACTACCTAGCCAGGTTTCGGAGGCCATGGAATGCCCAGATAGCAAAAAAAACACCAAATCACCTCATTTTGGAAAGTAGACACCCCAAGCTATCTGCTGAGAGGCATGTTGAGTCCATGGAATATTTTATATTTTGCAAGTTTCGGGGAAATTACAATTTTCATTTTTTTTACACAAAGTTTTCATTGAAATTATATATTGCTCACACATGCCATGGGTATATGCGGAATTACACCCCAAAATACATTCTGCTGCTTCTCCTGAGTATGGGGATGCCCCATGTGTGAGACTTTTTGGCAGCCTATCTGCGTACAGAACCCCAAAAACCAATTACCGCCTTAAGGCTTTCTAAGGGCATAAAATGGTGATTTTACTCCCAGTATCCATCACGTTTTTGGAGGCCCAGAAATGTCAAGGTAGCACAACCCCCCCCCCAAATGACCCAATTTTGGAAAGTAAACACCCCAAAGTATTTGCTAGGAGGCATGGTGCGTATTTTGCAGCTCTCATTTGTTTTGGAAAATGAAGAAATAAACAGAAATTTTTTTTTTTTACTTTTTTCAAATTTCAAAATTTTGTGACAAAAAGTGAGATCTGAAAAATACTCAACATGCATCTCAGCAAATAGTTTGGAGTGTCTACTTTCCAAAATGGGGTCATTTCGGGGCATTTGTGCTATATGGGCATTCCATGGCCTACAAAACTGTGATAGGGAGTGAGGAGTAAAATCACCTTTTTACGCACTTAGAAAGCCTGAAGGCGGTAATTGGTTTTCGGGGTCCTGTACGTGGCTAGACTGCCAAAAAGTCTCACATATGTGGTGTCCCCATATTCAGAAGAAGCAGCAGAATGTATTTTGGGGTGTAATTTCATATATACCCATGGCATGTTCAAGCAACATATCATTTAGTGACAACTTTGTGAAAAAATTGCAATTTCACTGAAACTTGTGGCAACATGCCTCTCAACAAATAGCTTGGGGTGTCTACTTTCCAAAATGGGGTCATGCGTGGGGGGGGGGGGGTTGTGCGATCTGGGCATTTCATGGCCTCCAAAACTGAGATAGGTAGTATGGGGTGAAGGCATACATTTTTGCCCTTAGAAATCCTGAAGGCGGTGGTTGGTTTTTGGGGTCCCGTACGCCGATAGGCTCCCAAAAAGTCTCACTCAGGAGAAGCAGCAGAATGTATTTTGAGGTGTAATTCCACATATACCCATGCCATGTGTGAACAATATATAATTTCAGTGACAACTTTGTGTAATTTGTCTTTTTTTGTCATTTTTCAATCACTTATGACAAAAAAATTAACTGTTCCATGGACTCAACATGCCTCTCAGCAAATTCCTTGGGGTGTCTACTTTCCAAAATGGGGTCATTTTGTTTTTTTTTTTTGCTATATGGGCATTTCATGGCCTCCGCAAATGAGATAGGTAGTGTGGGGTGAAGGCATACATTTTTACCCTTAGAAATCCTGAGGACGGTGATTGGTTTTCGGGGTCCCGTACACGGATAGGCTCCCAAAAAGACTCACACATGGGGTATCCCCGTACTCAGGAGAAGCAGTAGAATGTATTTTGGGGTGTAATTGCACATATACCCATGGCATGTGTGAGCAATATGTCATTTCAGTGACAACTTTGAGTAATTTTTTTTTTTTTTGGTCATATTTCAATCACTTATGACAATAAAATATCCGCTGTGCTCAACATGCCTCTCAGCAGATTCCTTGGGGTGTCTACTTTCCAAAATGGGGTCATTTGGGGGGGTTTGCACTGTCCCTCCATTTTAGCACCTCAGGAAATGAGATAGGCAGTCATAAAATAAAAGCTGTGGAAATTCCAGAAAATGTACCCTAGTTTGTAGACGCTATAACTTGGTGAACAAATACCACCAAAAGAAAGCTCTGTTTGTGGGAAAAAAAGGACGCAAATTTTGTTTGGGTACTGCATTGCATGACCGCGCAATTACCAGTTAAAGCGGCGCAGTGACAATTTGAAAAAAATGCTCCAGTCCTAAAGCTGGAAATCCTTCCGGGGCTGAAGTGGTTAAAGTGTCTACATAGGCTATGTTTTCTATATACCTTTTTGATGTTGCTTATATGCTCTCTGATTCTAACGAACAAGGGTCTCGTTGTTCTCCCGACATATTGATAATGACAGGGGCACTCAATCACACATGTCACATGGGTGCTTCTACATGTAATTAGTTGATTAATCTTATATTGTCTTCCAGTGGAGGTGGAATTAAAAAATTCCTTCCTTCTTGGTTGTTTTTTGCTTTTTGTACATGGTAAATACCTCTGGCATCTGAAGAAACCTTTTAATTCTGGGAATAAGCTTACTCTATTCGGAGGATTGAACACATTGTGCACCAGTCTATTTCTTAGAGTGGGTTCTCTCCTATAAATGAAATTTGGATTCTGAGGTAGGATGGATCTCAGTGTTCTGTCTGATTTTAAAATGGCCCAATGCCTTTTAATTATTCCCTCAATATTCTTATATTGGTTGTTGAACCCAGTTAAAAATGCAAACTCTGCTTTGTTATATACTTTTTATGTGTTTCTTCATAAGTAGTGTTTCCCTGTTCATATTCTTCACTATATCTTTCAGTTTCTTAATTTCATTTTTTCTATGTCCTGGGTTGTTCCTCAAAATCCTTATTGCTACTGCAATTACTTCTAATTCTCATTAATTGCCCCTTGGGCATATTCCTTATCCAGTTGGGGTGGTGGCAACTTTTAGTTGGTATATAGCCATTTCGGTCAGTTTGTTCGAAGAAAGTCCTTGTGTGTAGTTTTCCACCCTCCTTAAAGTTCTGTAGATCAAGATAATTAACCATGTCTTGCTTCCAATCACCCGTGAATGAAATCCCATACCTGTTGAAATAATTTCTTCAAAGAATTCCTTTAGTTCTGGTTCAGTGCCCCTCCAGATCAAAATAATGTTGTCAATGTATCGTTTGTAAAAAATGAAATTCGATCTGTCTTTGCTAAAAATCTCTTCTTCCTTCCACTTACTCATAAATAGATTTGCTACACTGGGTGCATATTTAGCCCCCATAACAACTCCTTTTGTCTGGACATAGTATTCCCCATCAAGCCAGAAATAATTATTATTCATGGCTAGGTACAGGCCCTCTAGCAAGAATTTGATATGTACATGTTTGAGCTCTGCAAATTGATGTAGGGCCCATTCAGCACTCTTAAGTCCTTCCTTTTGCGCAGAAAGATTATGATCTCACAAAACGAGACCAAGTGGCTCTATACTTTAAATTCCCTCCAGCCTGATGGGCTCAATATAGACATCGACCTTAATTGCTTCATATTCAATTACTGAATTTTGGTCAATCTTTTTTTCCTTCTCCACTCGTATTATAACCATATTCTCTACACAAGAACTAATAGGAAGTATATTGGGGGTCTAAGTACATATGCCCTTCACCTACCCTCTTTTATTTTATTTTATTTTTAGGATTCTATCTAATTGTATATTGGCCTAGACAGGCCTTTTTATTCTTATGTGTTTGTGTTTTTTTCTTGTATTTATTTATTTTGTGTACCCATTGTAAATGTACAGTTAATATAATTACATATATTCATAATACCCTCTAGGAGATCCAGGTAACAATACCTCCCTCCTCCTTCTTCCTCTTCCCCTGTCTTTCACTTCTTTCTTTTACATCTATAGTTCAAGCCCACATTTGATAACATATATGAATAGTCATACACCCATGTGTTTTACCCTTTTTTTCTTTTTTTTTCATATGTAGATTTTTACCTCTTTTATACCTTTTTTTATATACACACTGGACATATATATTATTGTATCATTTTTAAATAAAATATACATTCTTAGTTTTTAACCCATTTGGGGCATACCTTGAATAAACAAATACATTAGAATTTTCATGCCCATTTTGGATTTATTATACACGATTTGCGAGGGTTTGCGAGGATTTGCACAGATTATTTAATATACAGGGATTTGTTGAGCTAAGGTGTGATAATCCCGTTCAATGTATTGATTTCATCTATAAATTGTTGTTTTAATTTGTGAGAAGGATGATGATTGTATGGCGGTGAATGGAACACCAAGATAGCCGCCACAGATCATGCGATCTCTGGTTGCTGGGTTACCATTCATTATAAAACCCGGAGGGTGTAGCAACATGGCGCCGCCTCCGATGACGTCTCTATGACGAAACATGTAAGGTGGAGCCAGAGCGTCATTGCGCACTTCCTGTTTTTCCAGTCCGTGGAACACACTAGCAGCAAACTTCCTGGTTACGAGCCTGATTTCTCATACTGTTACATATAAGTGTCAGATTATTGATATTCTCTGCCTACCTGATTTTCCACACTATGAGGAACATTTGTTGTGTTTTCATGTGGAACCACTGACTCATGCTGTGTGGAGAGCCACTTCGGTGTTCCACTGTGGGCCCTTGGATCCTCCAGTCTGACTGACATAGGATGTGGTAGAGAGACATATCTTCGTTCCATTGCCGGCATTCCTTTCCTCTGCTCCGGTGGACAGTGGAGCGGGTGAGTGCGGCTTTTCTCAGGGGAGCATGATTGATATATTGTCACCTCTTCGGCTGCACAGTAGATACTTTTGGACTTGACTGGACTATGAAGCTGGATGAATTGTTTATGTGTCACTACACTTACCACGGGACTTTCTATTAATTTATTTATTCATTCATGTATTTATTTGTTTTATTGATTGTTGGTATGTACATGCTTGATCATATATACACGGTTTATATATGATTTACCTTAGTACATTTGCACAGGTTTGACACCTATTAACGCTATGGTGTCCACAGGGTTTTTTTGCACTTAGCACTTTATATTTAGCCTTTCCACATTTGCACATTTGATGGCAATATTAGTATATTCATAATATACACATTGATTAGCAGTGCCATACCCACTTTTTTTACAAACCTTTACTGTCAGAGAAGACCATTGAATGATCCTAATGATAATCATCCTGGCAGTATAGTCTATATCGTGTGAATAAGGAACTAACACACCCCGGAATAATTGTAAAATAGATTACAGTGTAACCTTAAACAACTAGAATGCATGGGACCCAAGGGAGTTAGGCTGGGTTCACACTGGTGTGATGTGCAATATCGCATGTGATTCGCATCGCACTGCAGTGCAAATCACATGCAAAGTCTGTGCGATGCGATTTCAGCCATACAGATAGTATAGTAGAAGAAATAGCCAGCAACCCAAAAGCTTCTTCTTGTAAAGATTTTTTAAGCACAATAGCAGTGTACATTCCACATAATGCTAACACGTTTCGGCCGGAGCCTTCCTCATAGTTGCTACGCGTTCGATTATGTGGATTGTACACTGCTATTGTGCTTAATAAATCTTTACAAGAAGAAGCTTTTGGGGTGCCGGCTATTTTTTCTACTATGGATCCACAGTGAACTACACAGCCAGTGCACCAACTCCGCTCATTAACTTTGATATAGCAGTAACAGTAGAGCTTGGGTGAGTTAATTTCTTGTACTTCTATAAAGATAGTATGGCTGAAATTATATCACATTCGGACCAAACTCACACAGGACCCTTTTTTGGTCCACACCAGAATCGGATTGCATGGGCGTTCACACCCATGCGTTCCAATTCATGTCCGAACTAACAGTTCGCACTACGATATGTGAACTGAAATGGGGGTGTCATTAACTTTGTATTGACACTCCCAGCAGTTCGCATATGGCAGTGTGAACTGCCTTGTGAGTCAGGTGCGATGCAGGAACCCGCAGTGGATTCGAAGTGTTACCACATCGCACCTATGTGAACCGAGCTTGAAACATGAAATGGAGGTATAGATATCCAGATTCCAGTCTTTGCAGCTGTTGGCTTGTAGTTTTCAATGAATTACCATGGCGCTGATACACTGACAGATCTGCTGATCACTGGTGCAACGTTTTAAGGCCCATATACACGATGCAAATTTCGGACGTGAATTTTCATTCGTCAGCCTGTCGTTCGAATTTCTTACTTTTAGTATGGACCTTTCGACAGCCACTTTTGACTTTTTGGAAGACAAAAGCTGTATGGCAGACTAGTAAATTTTTGTCGTACAACAACGCAATGTCCAATTTTTGTCCCGTTAGTATGGATTTCGTACAAAAAAATCATACGACCGAGACTACGCATGCTCAGAAACGAAAAAAAGATGCAAAAATATTCAAAACATTACGTCACTTCTGACGTTGAGTTCGGTCGTACGAAAATTTTTGTATTGTTAATATGCTCTTCACTTTCGATCGGAGACAAGCATCCAGCAAAAAAACTGACGTTCTGTTGTCCGAAAATCGGATTGTGTGTACAAAGCTTTAAAGGCTCCCAAAAACAAAAAATAATAAATGCACATTGTTTTACCTGCAAAAAAATGTGAATTTATTATTTTTTGTCAAAAGGTGAACATATCCTTTGAGGATCCATCCCAACCAAATCTCTACAGGATTATCAGTGAATACCAACCCCAAAATATGTTTTGTAAACAACATGAAGTAAAGAACTAAATTTCTGTACTTGCCTACTATGGATCACCGGGTGTCTTTTCTTTCATATCTGTGGATGCCAAGTGGCTATTTTCACTTTTTCGTTTTTCCTCTTTCTTTTTTCTTATATCTACTATCCTGTTTTTCTTACTTCCTCTCTTTTTTTATATGGGCTTTCTACCCTAATTGGGTTCACATTTGGGTAGCAGAAAGGTTAATTTGCTGATAATGATAATAATAATACTTTTATTTGTGTACAGCCAGCCAGGTCACCTTTGATCTGTATTGGTAAACACTGGAAGACCTGAAATGTGCTGGCTTATTGTCTGATTTATGTCTATGACCTATTTTTCTCTATATATTTTTTACCTTCATAAAATGCTTTAAATAAACAATTGATTAAAAAACTAGAGCTCGTTTTTTTTACCCCATGGACTTGCTGGCTTCGTGGTTCTGAAAGCAGAAGTTTTTTTTTATTTTAATGCATTCTATGCATTAAGATCAAAAACCTTCTGTGTGCAGCAGCCCCCTAATGCTTACCTGAGCCCCATCGCAATCAATTGTTTGATATTGCACGAGAGACTCGGCTGTCCAGGACTCTCCCTCTTGATTGGCTGGGACACACAGCGGGCGCCATTGGCTCCTACTGCTGTCAATCAAAGTCAGTGAAGCAATGAAGAGAGAGAGGGGCGGGGCCGAGCTACGGCTATGTGTCTGAATAGACACACAGAGCAGCAGCTCGGCTCCGGTGCCCCCATAGCAAGCTGCTTGCTGTGGGGGCACCCGGCAGGAGGGAGGGGCTAGGAGTGATGCAGAGGGACCCGAGAAGATCAAGATCCAGGCTGCTCCAGCAAATAAAATGCAAAATTCTAAAAACAACTTACAAAGCCATCCACAACTACATCCCTAACCTTGTTTCAAAATATCAATCAAACCACTCCCTCCACTCCTCCAAGGACCTCCTGCTCTCTAGCTTTTTAATCACCTTCTCCCATGCTTACCTCCATGACATCTCCAGAGTCCCTCCTATCCTCTTGAACTTCTTTCCCTCATCTGTCTGCCTATCTCCTACTCTATCCACCTTTAGACGGTCCTTGAAAACTCATCTCTTTAGATATGCCTATCCTGCCTATACCTAACAACTGAACATTTTTCTCCATCAGCTCATCCCCCACAGTTATTGCCTTTTGTATCAATTGACCCTCCCTTTTATATTGCAAGCTTTAACGAGCAGGGCCCTATGATTCCTCTTGTTTTGAATCATATTGTAACTCCTGTATAGTATTAACAATTATTATTTAGGAAGCTGTGGAGCTACAAACACTTTATTAGACTAGGTCCTACTAACATCTGCTAAACTGATATGGGTCTGTTCTCTTGGTAAAACAATCATACTATTGTACACAAACTGGCTTGCAGTTTGCTATACTGAATTTTAGAGAGTGGACCTATTTGATATCTCAGAGACATTTGTGTAATTTTTTTTTTAAATGTTTGTAACTTTTTACAGGTGATGAGCTTCTTGGAGCAACCATTTTCTTTGATAATCTACACAAGGCCGAAGTGCTTAATATCCTGAAAGCTGCAGAACCTTACAAAGCTGGTTTACAACTGCATACAAAAAGTGATTTCTCAGTCCCTCAACTTAGTCCATACACTTTGAGAACAGAAAATGTGGTAAGGTCATTCACTTTTTTTCAGTACCATATAATTGTTATGCCTAACTGAACAATTAATATGTATTTTACTTTTTTTTTATAGGCAATTAAACCTTCAGCATATGATGATCTTTTTAACACTAAGATACGTCGATACCTTAAAGGTTCAGTTTCTATGCAAGATTTGTCCATGACAGGCACACGTGGTGGACAGTTGAAATCCACAACACCAAGCTACAAATTAAATACATATAGTTCATCAGATTATTTGTCCACTCCTGAAGTACATGGAGAAATCAGTGCACCACACATCAGTATGAAAGGTTCCCCAAGTAAAGGACATAGATCGCAAATTCAGATGCCATCTGTTAATATTTCAGGTGAACAAACAAATGCACCAAATTTAGATATAGGTTTAACAACACCTTCAGTTAACATTTCACAAAAACAGAATATTGATGTTGATGTAAAAATCCCCAGTGTGAAGTTTCCTAAAGCAGAAATAGATGGAAAAATAAAGGCTCCAGATGTGGAACTAACAGCACCAACTGTATCAGGTAAAGTGAAAAAACCAGAGGTAGAGCTACCTGAACCAAATGTTAAAGGGCCAAAGTTTAAAGTACCTTCACTTAACCTTTTTCATTCTAAAAAATCAGTTCAAGAGGCTCCAGAATATGAAGCTAATATGCCAAATGTACAAGTTCCTGATGTTAATATGGCTCTCCCAAAAATAGACTTACAAGCTCCAAAGTTTAAAGGTGCAAAAGGAGACATTACAGGTCCAAAACTTAAAGGGCCGGAAGTAAATGTTGATTTACCAAAAGCAAATATAGGCTCCATTAAATCTGACATAGAGGGCCCCAAATTAAAGGGACCACAACTTAATGTGGATCTTCCAAAAATTGGAGTGAAAGGTGCTAAGTTACCTTATGCAGATATAAGCTCACCAAAGCTGCAAAGTACAGCAGTAGATGTTGGCCTTCCAATATCCAATATACAAGTTCCAGAACTGAAAGGTCCAGAAGTGAATATTGACCTTCCTAAAGCAGGCATCAAAATGGTAAGAGGTCCAGATGTCAATGTGGATCTTCCTGATCTAGATGTAAACAGCCCACAACTGAAAGGACCAGAAATAAATGCAGATTTACCTAAAATTGGAGTAAAAAGTACAGAATTTTCTGGTATGAATCTTAACCTACCACATCCTAAAATACAAATTCCAAAATTGAGAGGTGTGGATGGGAATATCGATCTTCCTAAAACTGATATCCATGTTCCAAAAGGTGCAGATGTAAATATTGCTGACATTAGAATTCCAAATGTAAATGTCGGTAACACGCAAATGCCAAAACTTATGAGTCCAGATGTGACTGTTGATTTACCTCAAGCTGACTTCAAAACACCAAAGATTAAAGGTCCAAATGTAAATATTGATCTTCCTAAAACTGATCTTCAAATGCCAAAGCTCAAGGGTCCAAATATAAATACTGACCTTCCAAAAGCAGATATCAACATTCCACAACTGAAAACTCCAGAAGTAAATATAGACCTCCCCAAAGTCGGCATAAACAAGGGAAAGTTAAAGAGTCCAGAAGTAAAAGTTGACCTACCTACAGCAGATTTACCAAAATTAGATTTGAATACTCCAAAACTAAAAGGCCCAGAGGTTAACATTGACTTTCCAAAGGCTAATATAAAAGCTCCCAAACTAAAAGGACCAGATGTTAATCTTGATCTACCTAAATTAGATTTAAAGGCTCCAAAACTGAAAGGTCCAGAAGTCAGTGTTGACCTCCCAAAAGCTGATATAAATATTCCAAAACTGAACAGCCCAGATGTTAATGTTGATCTGCCTAAAGGTGGAATAAAAATGCCAACACTCAAATCTCAAGATGTGAACCTTGAAGTTCCAAAAGCAGATATAAAGCCAAAGTTTAGACTGCCTTCATTTAACTTGTTTGGGAGCAAAAAAGGATTGCCAGATGCTGAGCTGAATCTAAAAGCTCCACATGTTAAAACTGGAACACTAGATTTAAGGGGGGGGAAATTGGATGTAAATACACCTAGCATGAATGTGTCAGGTCCAAAACTAAAGGGGGATATTTCAAGTCCAGAGGCCAACATTGAACTTCCAGAAGCAGATGTGAAGGGTCCCAAATTTAAAATGTCTTCTCTCGGCATTAATACACCAAAAATGAAAATGCCCTCTTTCCAGATGTCAGGGCCAAACATGAATGCCCCGGATGTAAATACTGATGCTTCTTTATCTAATCCAAAATTAGATGTCAATGTACCTCAGATAAACATAAAAGGTCCTGAAACAGATCTAAGTGCCCCAAAGTTTAAAAAAACCCCATTTAATTTCCCTTCATTTCAGATGAAAGGCTCAAATGTAAAAAACCCTAACTTGGATATTGATGCATCTTCAAAAAGTCCAGACGTAGAAATGAATTCACCTGAAATAAATGTTAAAGGTCCAGAAACAAATCTAAATGCCCCCAAAATAAAGCTGCCATCACTTCAGATGCCATCTTTCCAAATGTCAGGTCCCAAGGTCCAAACTCCAGATATTGATGCATCTGTAAAAGCTCCAGAAGTAGACATAAAGGCACCCAAAATGAATGTTAAAGGTCCAGATGCAAATGTAAATGTTCCAAAATTTAAAATACCCGTATTGCAGATGCCATCTTTCCAAATGTCTAGTCCACAGTTTGGAACTCCAGATATAGACATTGATGGGTCTCTAAAATCTTCACACCTTGATTTAAAGGCACCCAAAGTTAATGTTAACGTTCCAGAAGCTCAGATAAAAACACCAAAAGTTAATGTTGAAAGCAATGAGTTAGAACTTGGTGGTTGTTTAAATGCCCCAAAAGTGAACGTTGACGGTCCTAAATTTGATATTCCAGCTCCAGATGCAAAGATAAATGCACCTAAATTTAAAATGCCCTCATTTCAGACTCCATCTTTCCAAATGTTTAGCCCAAATGTTGCAACTCCAGATATAGATGTTGATGGGTCTCTAAAATCTGCACACCTTGATTTAAAGGCACCCAAAGTTAATGTTAATGTTCCAGAAGCTCAGATAAAAACACCAAAAGTTAATGCTAAAGGCAAAGAGTTAGAACTTGATGGTTCTTTAAATGCCCCAAAAGTCAATGTTGATGGTCCCAAATTTGATATGCCAACACTAGATGCAAAGATAAATGCACCCAAATTTAGAATGCCCTCATTCCAGATTCCATCTTTCCAAACATCTGTTCCAAAGGTCCAAATTCCTGATATTGATGCATCTGTAAAGGGTCCTCAATTAGATATTAATGCTCCTCAAATTGATGTTAAAGACCCAAGCATAAATGTAAATACCCCTAAATTTAAATTACCAGAATTTCAAATGCCTTCTTTCCAAATGCCTGGTTCAAAGGTTAAAGCTCCAAATATAGACATTAATGGATCCTTCAAAACTCCAGAAGTGGATGCAAATGTACCTAGCACTGATGTTAAAAGTCCAGATTTACAGTTTAATGCATCAAAGTTAAAAATGCCAAATTTTCAAGTGACAGGTCCAAATGTCCAGACTCCAGATTTAAAAGTAGATGGATCTTTGAATTCCCCAAAAGTTGATTTAAATGCTCCACAGTTAAACATGAAACAGACTGAGCAAAAAATAAATCCACCCAAGTTTAAAATGCCCTCTTTCAACCTTCCAAGTTTCGGTATCAATGAACCAGATATAAATGCAGGTGGTAATATCAAAAACCCAAACATTACAATACCCCAAAGTTCTCTAGGAAACAAAGATGCAAAGATAGGAGCACAGAGTGTAGAAGTCAAAGAATCCAAATTCAAATTTCCATCTTTGCGTATATTTCACCCTAAGGGTAACATACCAGATGTTGATTTAGGCTTTGATTCTGCAAATATGGATACCCCTTCTATTCCAAAAGTACAAGGTAGTGCTACATTACCTAATATGAATGTTAGTGCACCAAATGTCAGTCTTAAGACTTCAGATAAAAAGATGACTATGCCAAAATTTAAAATGCCAACCTTTGGAAAATCTCATTCAGAGGACTTTGATGTTAAACTTAAAGCACCTGATGCATCATTGCCAAAAGCTAGCATGGAAGTGCAAAGCCCAGAGCTGAATACAAGTTTGCCAGGTATTAGTGTAAAACCTCCAAAATTTAAAACTCCAGAGGCGGATTTAAAAGTTCGGGTTCCAGAGCTGGAAAGTGCAATCAATGTACCAAGTGTTCAAGCAAAAGCTCCAAAATTAACAATAGAAAACACAGAAGGAAATATCTCATTACCTTCTGCTAATGTTTCTGGTCCTAGATTTAAAATACCTGACAGTAAAATAAAAGCACCAGGTTTAAAGATTTCCACACCTCAAATAAATCCACCTGACTTCACTATGGAACCAACCTCTGCCAATATCAAAGCACCGAAAATAAAATCCCCAAATATCAATATTTCTGGTCCAAAGCTGACACATGATGGATTCGATGGTATGGATATAGATGTAGATGGCCCATCTACAAATGTTAATGAGCCAAAGTGGAAGAAACCATTCCCAGGTCAAACGGAGGGCCCTACTATAGATACTAACATTCCACAAATGAGAAATGACCTTAAAATATCAGCACCAAAGATGCAAAGTTATCAAAATGATTCCACCTTGGATATAAATTTACCATCTGTACAAATGAATTCTCCAAAGTCGAAAAAACCTTTCTCTGGGCAAATAGAGGAACCAGGTGAGGATATAAATGTTGGCGTGCCTCCTGCTAACATAGATATAAACCTTACTTCACCTCTGAAAAAGGACAATCTGCAGTCAAAGTTTTCCTCCATCTTTTCTGAAAATATGTTCTCTATTCCTGATGTCTCCTTTGACCTCTCTCCCACAAATCTAGGCAAATCATAAGTTTTCTTAAATATTTATATTGTCCAATGCAATATAAAATATAAAAAAACAACTGCATTAGCTAGTCAAGTACAGACTAATGATAAAGTTATTGGTACTAATAATTAAAAAAAAAACATCCATTGGATAGTAAGGAAAATTTTGCAATGTGTTATTATCCTCGAAAAATGTAGGTGTTTCACAATGTCATGTTTGTATCTATCTATACCTTGTTGATATACAAATATTATATTTGAAAACATTGAAAATATACAAATGTAAGGTATTTGCTTTCTTCTGTATTTTTTTGCTATTCCTGAAGTAGGTCATAAATCAGTAGTCAGCTACTTGGCCTAAAAGCCAGGTGAACAGATTTCTAAAATTTGATCATAATAACATCACCAATTGTGTAGTTGATTGGACAATATAAATATGTCATCACATGTGTCATCCAATATTGCAAATCAATATTGATCAGGGTAGAGAAATATTTAATTGAATAGGTCATTGTGTTATATGATGATTGTTCAATGGAGTGATGAATTTTCTCACTTGAAGCAAAAAGACCACAAATTGGTCAGGAACCTTACATTTAGGTAGATTGTCATCCTTTTTGGTGCCACAGTTCCAAAGGGTGGTCCTTCCTTTAATAAGTATTCCAATACTGAACCCTCATTGTGATATCAGAACTTTCACACTAATCTTATGGTAACAGAGCAGGAATGGGAAACCTGCAGAATGTATAAAATATATTTATGTCATTAAAACTGATGGAGTCACTAAATGTATACCTCAGTCTAGTTAATGCATCATTAGTGACCAAAAAGACAGAGAGGCTCTCACACAATGTAACACAGAAACCCCAAAATAGATAATGTTTTCCTGATGGAAAGATCAGAGTACTGTATCATTTGCCTTAGAAACATTTTTCATAGGGTGGCTATTTTAGTCCAGGGAAATCCTACAAACACCTAACATCCAGTTTCATTTAATAATTTATTCCAGTTGAAGAAAGAAGATTTCTTATTGGATACTACAATAAACATAATACACATTTTATTATTTTTTTAGTTTCTTACACAACATGAATATCATAACAATATTTTAATTACTTTCTGTTTAAAGTAACTGTCCCCAATTTGTTCTTAAAAAAAGATGCTTTTGTGGCTTAGAAATGTTAAGCTATATTTAAGTCACTTAATAAACTGCTTTTATTATGTTATCATGTATGTAATATACCATTCTCTTGGATACATATCAAATGTAAAATGTTACTTTGAAATATAAATTTATCACTAGAAAACCAAATGTACCATATTTTGTAATTTTGTACTATGTATTGTAACTTCGTAAATAGTATATTTACTTTCTCTAAGAAGAAATGTATGTCTTGTGTCAACACATCCATTTGCACGCAATATGATAATAATCCTAATAAATGTATGTTCTTCACTCTGTGTCACCATTGTGCATTGAAGTACAAAAAAATGAAAGGTATAAAAAGGAACCAATCAAATTTCTCTTGTAATTTTTGTGGCGTTGTATGAAAATACCTGACTGCTCACTATGTAGAACACATGCACTCTTTGAGGTTGATTTATTTAACACAAATAGGCTTTTCGTTTTTTTGCACGAGAACTTGCACTTTGGAAGCTAATTATCACCAGACCTCAGTAAATGTTGTGAAATTCACTTTTCAAAAAATAACCAATGATATGTAAGGAAAATAAATTGCACATGATTGGATGATGGAAGTCAGCAGAGCTTAACCTCACTAAGCTCAGGGAAAAATTCCCTTGCAAAGTGAACAGCCTATTTGTATTTTGAAGAACAACCCCTTTGTTAACATTTGTTTTATTGATCAAATCCATAATGTTTGGGTTAGCTATTTTTCACTTTACATGGGGATGTGTATTTTGTAATTTACCTATAGGATAGTAAATGAAGTTAAGCTCTGCTGACTTTCATTACCCAATCATGTGCAAACAAAAAATAGTTTGTTTACTTTCCTTACACCTGATTGAGTATTCTTTTGCAAACTGTTTTTTCACCACATTAACAAAGCAAAAGGGGCAATTACCTTGCAAAATGAACACCCTATTTGCCTTTAGTAAATCAGCTTCAATGAATCCCAAAAGGATTTAAAATTTAAATCATAAACACAGCATATATCCCTTCCCCTTCTTCCCCTGCCAGTTCTTGAGTAAAGGATGTGCTTGGTACTTTTGGACATGGAGGAATATGTGACTCTCTCATTCAATGCTGGGATAATCAGCACTGTCACACAGTGGGCCCATAACCCTGTATAGGCTATAACTGTAGCTTACAAAAGACATTTGTTCACTTCTAGCAGCTGAAACAACTTGCAAGGGAATAAAAGGAAGCTTAGCATATGCTACCGGAAGGGGCTGAATTAAAGTGAATCTTGCATAAGCAAATCACAGGTTCATGCTAAGCCCTGGCTTCAAACACTGGTCTATAATTTGGTGTAATGCCAAAGCCTTCTTTTTTAATTAAAATAGAATGTGAAAGTCTTAGAACTTTACTTGTGTTTTAGTATTACCTTTGTCCCTATCAGGAAGATTCACCCTCATTACCTGTCTGTTATTGTAAGTAAAGTAAAGTAAGGAAAAGTAAGGAGGACTGGGTAACCAGGAGTTAGCAGCAGTTGCTGAGGTTAGGCAGTGGCCATGGAGGCTACACAAGTGGCTATGAGAAGGCTGTGATGGGCTGGATATTTGAAGACACTGGTGGAGAGAATCCAGGCAGAAAAGAACCCGGAAGTGAAAGCCCTTAGAACGGCCAAAGCACAGAGTCTAAGCCATCACCTTGTCTTCACCAGAGTTCCTGATGATGGAGACAGATTTGGCTGCAGGTGACATTCAGGTCACATAGTTAGGCCTCTTGCCCACGATACTGCTGTTAGAGCATCTAATTTTTCAGACTTTTTTTTATGTATTTGCACATATTTTCGCACATATGCTTTTGCGTAATTTTGCGCTTTTTATTTTTCACGTGAATGCGCGCAAGCTTGTTCTCGTGGTTTTTATTCTACAGTACGTATGTGTGCAATTGCGCGTATTTGTGTGCATGAGGCGCAAATTACTGACCAAAACTGCGGATTTTTCTTCTTTTTTTTTTTTTTACTGAAGAATACATGGAGCGTGATTACACACCTGTGTGCATAGGCACATTACAATTAATGGGCTGTATTTTAGCTCACTAAAAAAAAAGAGCTGTACTGAGCGTTTTCAAGCTGCAGTGTGCAAGAGGCCTTACACAGTCAGGTTGAGACACATCCATTGAGTTCAAGCAATGAAAACAAAAATAAACAAACCAAAAAAAAGGTTGAAAACCTAAGGCTGCTTTCCCACTGAAAGCGTTGGCCATTCGCGGTAAAACAGAGCTCATTTTCCGCCGCTTTTTGGCTGCTAGTGGGACACTTTTAACCCCAAAAAAGGGGTTAAAACTCCCATTTTGCAGTGCTCTCAAATCGCTTTTAAGGCGTTTCAAAAGCACTGCCCATTCATTCCAATGGGCAGGGGCCCCCAAAGATGCTGCTTGCAGGACTTTTTGGAATGTCCTGCAAGCACACCGCCCGAGTGTGAAAAGACACACTGGAATGAATTGCGGTTTTCAGGTGCTTAGCAGAGGCTATCGCTAGCGCTAAAGTGACTGAAAACCACCGCAGTGTGAAAGGGGTCTTATATACACATTTCTATACCCACAGTTAATTCAGAGGAAGGCAAAAAACCCCAATAAAGCATGATTAATTTCCTCCAGTGGGGGGGGGGGGAATTCCTTCATGATCCCCCAGGAGGCAATCAGATATTCCCTGGATTAACTGCCCTTGGAGCTATTACCTACAAGTGTTAGATCCAGTATATTTTGTGCATTTAGGAATGTATCCAGCTATTTTAAAGCAATCTACTAAGCTGTCCAGAACTAGTTCTTACGGGAGACTATTCCACATTTTAACAGCTCTTACCGTAAAGCAGTGGCGGCTGGTGACGTTTTAGGATGGGAGGGCTCCAGACCCCACCCTTCCTTTTGACCCCATCCACTTCCCATAAGCCCCACCCCTTATAGAATCCACCCACTCTGTCCCCTGTATTTGTCAGGTAACGGTATAGGAGGCTGAGATGATAAGAGGGCTCCCCTTGCGGCTAAGTGCGCGGCACCCCTGGAGTTGGTGACAGAAGGTGCAATGCCCAAAGAAGCACAGGTCACCTGCAGATGGAGCTTCAGTGGTGATTCCAGGTGTGGTAGTACTCAGGATACCCAGCAGAGGGGGACTGAAGCTTGGTCTGGAAGTGCAAGCGGAGCTGTGGAGGAGATAAGCAGAAGCGAGGTCAAGACCAGGCCGAGGGTCAAATACATGGAGCAGTCCGAATAGGCAGGAGAAGTCCGAGGAACAGGCCGGGATCAGAACCAGGAGAGAGTCAGAGCAGGTCAAGGCAAGCCGGGTCGGTAACAGGGAATCAGGCACAAGAACACAGGACTCAGGAATGCAGGATACTGAGCTGAAGATAATCCAGCGATTTGTGACAGTTACTGGTGTCCTTTTATAGGCCGGTGCTTGCTGGTGATTGGTGCATTCTGCGCGCCCTACGGACGGACGCTCGTACCGGACGAGCGTTCGTTGACGGGTGCCGTTTGTTACGGTGCCTGTGCAGGACCGCGCGGCCATCTTGGTTACTGGAACCTTTGCCAGTTCTTCCCTGACAGTATTCCACTTCCACCCATAGTGTCAGGAGTATACAGCTCAGCATCACAGGACAGAGTATACAGCCCCAGAATCACAGAACAGGAGTATACAGCCCCAGGATCACAGGACAGAGTATACAGCTCAGCCTCACAGATCAGGGTATATTGCTCAGCCTCACAGATCAGGGTATACAGCTCAGCCTCACAGATCAGGGTATATAGCTCAGCCTCACAGATCAGGGTACAGTGGCGGCTGGTGAAATTTTGGGATAGGGGTGCCAGACCCCGCCCTTCCTTTTTACCCCTCCCATTTCTCATAAGCCCCACCCCTTATAGATTCCACCCTTTATGTCAGGAGTATACAGCTCAGCATCACCAGATAGGGTATATACAGCACCAGATAGGGTATACACATCACCAGATACGGTATACACAGCACCAGATGGGGGTATACATAGCACCAGATAGGGGTATACATAGCACCAGATGCAATATACACAGCACCAGATAGGGTATACACAGCACCAGATACGGTATACACAGCACCAGATAGGGGTATTGTCACGTACCTGGTGGTAGAGTCTGGCTTATGCGGGGGCAACCTCTCTTGCGGCCCTGGTTCGAGAACCCCTGATAGTGGGAACAGGGAGCTCAGGAGCACAAGGGGGCACGAGGGCTGGACAGTCCTTAGCTGGTAGACGGAAGTCCACTGGAGCTCGTGCAAACAGGAGAGTAGTGATTCAATCCGGGTCAGCAACTAGCGGGCGGTGCGGTACAGCGGGATCAGGCAAACGGATGGTCGGGTACAGGCAGGGTCGGCAACGTGCTGGCTGAAAAGGTACAAAGGGATTAGACAAGCGGATGGTCGTAGGAAAGCCGGGGTCAGATGCAGGCAGATAGCAACAAGTCCAAAGGGATAGCCGGGGTCACAGGAACGGGTAGTCACTCAGAAATAGCTTGCTGGGGGCACAGGTGCGGGAAACGCTGTAGAACGGACAGCACCGTGCAGTCCTGCAGGTTTAAATAGGGCCGATTGGCGCCTGTTTCCGGCGCGTGCGCGCGCACGGACGCACGTGGGTGCGCGCACGGGCGCGCGCGAACGCACACAGGCGCGCACCACCGCGGAAACCACTGGAACTGCTGTATTTTCCTGACACTGCCCCCCCCAAGGGGCAGCCTCCGGATGCCCAACTGGGCTCTCTTGGTCGGATTGCTTCTCCAAAAGGACTTGACCAGCTCCTGGTCATGTAAGTTGTTTTCCGGCTCCCACGAATTCTCCTCAGGACCATACCCCTTCCACTTCACGAGAAACTGTATGCCCCCTGCTCTTCTCCTGCAGTCGAGGATGGATTCCACCTCATACTCCTCCTCTCCGTCTATCATGACTGGTTCAGGTGGGGACGTCTTCCGTCCTGGAAACAGGTCTCTGGCTACTGGCTTGAGGAGGTGTACATGGAATACCGGGTGAATTTTGAGCGTGGGAGGCAGATCAAGTTCGTAGGCCACTTTATTAATTTTCTTCTTCACCGGAAAAGGCCCTAAGAACTTCGGTCCCAGTTTCTTCGAGGGGCAGGACAATCTTAAATGGGTGGTTGCCAACCAAACCCGATTGCCAGGTTGGAGATCAAGTTCTCCACGTCTCTTCCTATCAAAGATTTCTTTGTTTCGTTCCTGGGTTTGGGTGAGGGTCTTCTGCAACATTTTGTTGTTGGCTTCCAGAAATTTTGTGATCTCCAAGGTGGCTGGGATTGTACTTTCTGGAATGAAGTCAGGCAGGAATGTAGGATGGTAGCCGAGATTCACCCAAAACGGAGACTGCTTGGTAGCGGAATGCACGGAGTTGTTATAGGCGAACTCGGCTAGAGGTAACAAAGAGACCCAATCATCTTGGGAGTAGGACGAATAGCAGCGGAGATACTGTTCCAGGGTCTGGTTGGTCCTCTCCGTCTGACCGTTGGACAGCGGGTGGTACGCTGAAGAAAAGGCCAACTTGATCCCCAGAATAGAACACAAGGACCTCCAGACCCGGGAGGTGAATTGCACCCCTCTATCTGATACCACACTCTTTGGAATTCCGTGTAGGCGGACAACTTCCCGTATAAATACCTTGGCCGTCTCAGAGGCTGAGGGGGTACCTTTCATCGGGATAAAATGTGCCATCTTCGTGAGGCGGTCGACCACCACGAAGATAGTCGTGAAACCAGCAGACGGAGGCAATTCCACAATGAAATCCATAGAAATTTGCGCCCATGGGCGCTCGGGAATAGGTAGCGGGTTTAGAAGACCCCAAGCTCTGGTTCTCTCCGTTTTGTTCCGGGCACAGACAGGGCAGGCATTGACATAGTTTCTGCAGTCCTCCCTGAGTTGGGGCCACCAAAAGGTACGGGCAAGCAGGTCAGCTGTCTTCCGGTGGCCGAAGTGTCCGGCTAGATGAAGGTCATGACAAAGTTCCAGAGCGGACAGACGGAGCTCCTCTGGCACAAAAACTTGTGTACCCGACCACCATAGACCATCCTTGAGGGAGAGTCCCGTATCTGTGGGCATGGTGGTGCCGGCTAACTTTTGCCTGATCTGGGATAGAAAATCCTCCTGAAGCAGAAGGAAATGATGAGCAGGTAATATGGTGTCAGGAGAAGGCGCTTCTCCGGTTATAGGGAACATACGCGAAAGCGCATCTGGTTTAACATTCTTGGAACCGGGCCGGTAGGTGATGTGTAACTGGAACCTTGCAAAGAACAGAGCCCAGCGCGCTTGGCGAGGCCTAAGTCTCTTAGCTGTTCTTAAATATTCCAAGTTCTTGTGGTCCGTGAAAACCAAGACTGGATGAGCCACTCCTTCCAGGAGATATCGCCACTCTTCTAAAGCGGATTTGATGGCCAGAAGCTCTCTGTCCCCTACATCGTAGTTTCTCTCGAGGGGAGAGAGCTTCCGTGAGAAAAATGCAATCGGATGCAGAGAAGCTTTAGGTCCCTGCCTTTGGGACAAAACCGCCCCGACTGCGGTCTCTGATGCATCCACCTCCAAAACATAGGGCCGTTTTGAGTCGGGGTGCTTGAGCACAGGTGCTGAGGTAAACAGTCTTTTCAGGGTCTCAAAAGCATTCTGTGCTTCCGGAGTCCAGGTGAACCGGGTATTCTGTTTAGTTAGTTGCGTAATTGGTGCAATGACAGCAGAGAAACCCCGGATGAATTTTCTATAGAAGTTGGCGAAACCAACGAAGCGCTGTACCGCCTTCTTGTCCACTGGTGGGGGCCAGTCCACAATCGCAGAGACCTTCTGAGGGTCCATAGTCTCGTGCCTGTAGTGGAGATGTGGAACCCCAG
>BLSH010334980.1:96194-106787 GCA_018402905.1 Glandirana rugosa
TATCAAAAGTGGATACCATAGGGACTGACCGTCTTTCCCATGTCTAAAATAACGTGATTAATAAGTAAATAAGTAAGTAAATAAGTAAACTACGTGCTAAATAAATAAACCCATTATCCCACATAGGTATATACTAGAAATACTAATAAGGAAAATAAGTAAAATGCTCGTAAAATATATCACTATATATAATTAAATAAACAAAAAAACGGATATAGAGAGTAGTAAAACGTGACTGACGCGTCATGGGGTGGATGAGTGGTAAGTAAATTGTGTCGGTAATTACAGATTTGGTGAAAATGAATGGTGAGTAGGTGGGGTACTGCGCAGTCAGTGCAAAATGATGAGAGATATAGGCAAAAAAACAAATAAATTAATATATATCACTATATAAAATGCTCGTAAAATGAATAAAAGGAATAATCATAAAGATCATATATGGATACACCCTATTACCCAAATAAATAAATCGTGCATCAAATGAATAAATGAATGAATAAATGAATAATTAGTGCAATAAAATCTGTACCCTTTCTGCCAGTCAGGGATACCATAGGTGAAAACTATAAATACAAACACAGTGAAAACGTGTGTATAAAAAGTTCACCAGGTGGTGCTGTGACGCAATAAAATTGCTCCAGTGAGTTCACACAGTGCTAGACAATGCAAAAATGCACCGACAGTTCCAATCACATCTAGCGAATGATATGATGTGTCAAACTGACTTGTTGGTGATGCATCTACACACATGTATCAAAAAGGAGTCAGTCTGGTCAGCTACACCATGCGCCTCCAGATGGGCTCCTGTGCCAGTGTTATCCACACCCGTGCTCTCAGAACCCTCACCTTAATAAGGTGTACAATACACCTTATGCTGTAAATCAAACAGCAGCAACTGGCCCCCTTAGTCCACGTCCTCCAATCTCCTCCTTAAATTCCTGCCACGTCTCGGTCATAAACGAACAGTGTATATGGGTGGTAATTTCCCCTCATGGATAAGGACACAGAAAACATACTCCCATAGTGCAGCAGCTTAACAACAATCAATTTATTTAAAAGCTAAAAGTGGCTGCTTACATCAGAGAAAATAAAATCAGGTATAAAAACAGCGGCGTTTCCGCCTCTCACTACACTTCCGGTATCGGGTCAGCTCCGGCCACGTCCTACGAGTTACGTCACGGTCACGGGACTTCATCAGGGTAACCCTGATGAAGTCATGTGACCGTGACGTAACGCGTAGATGTGATTGGAACTGTCGGTGCATTTTTGCATTGTCTAGCACTGTGTGAACTCACTGGAGCACTTTTATTGCATCACAGCACCACCTGGTGCGAATAAGTTGAACTTTTTATACACAAGTTTTCACTGTGTTTGTATTTATAGTTTTCACCTATGGTATCCCTGACTGGTAGCAAGGGTACAGATTTTATTGCACTAATTATTCATTTATTCATTCATTTATTCATTTGAAGCACAATTTATTTATTTGGGTAATAGGGTGTATCCATATATGATCTTTATGATTATTCCTTTTATTCATTTTACGAGCATTTTATATAGTGATATATATTAATTAATTTATTTTTTTTGCCTATATCTCTCGTCATTTTGCACTGACTGCGCAGTACCCCACCTACTCACCATTCATTTATCACTGTGTAACATAAATAGGTATTGCAGCAGTCGGATTATTGATTACTTTTACCTGTTACACATAGTATTTAAAGCAATTGTTACACAATAAGAGGGTTGTTATTCCAGCACTTAGCTCGTAGACTGATTCACTGTTGGTAGCTCGGAAGACCTTATATATTACATTAATGGCTGTATGTTGAGTTATTTTAAGGTGACAGCAAATTTACACTGTTATACAAGCTGTACATTCACCACTTTACATTGTAGCACAGTGTCATTTCTTCAGTGTTGCCACATGAAAAGATATAATAAAATATTTACAAAAATGTGAGGGTTGTACTCACTTTTGTGAGATACTGTATATATATTAAAAACACATATAATACGAAAGCAGATATAAATGTATATAAATAAATAATGACACATCTCCCTATCCATATCTGATACATATAAAATAACAGCCGTACCATCTGCACAACTAAACTCGGTGAATCTGTTACACAAGTGATTGATGTTATTAGCACCAAATTTTCATATACCCCTAATCTCAGTTTATACACTCTCTACAGCTAAACCAGCAATCAACAAATTAATTTGGATATAGCTGTGGTATTTTTATATTTTAATTTATATTTAGTTGTGACCCTATAATTAATCCATATACTTAACATGAACCCCATTTCAAATCTTTGTAGTGAATGTAAATTTAACCACCTCAATACTGGGCATGAAAACCCCCTTCCTGCCCAGGCCATTTTTCAGCTTTCAGCGATATCACAATTTGAATGACAATTACTCAGTCATGCAACACTGTACCCATATGAAATTTGTGTCCTTTTTTCCACACAAATAGAGCTTTCTTTTGGTGGTATTTAATCACTAGTGGGTTTTTTATTTTTTGTGCTATAATTAAAAAAGTTTGAAAATTTTGTGAAAAAAATAAATTTTCTTTGTTTCTGTCATAACATTTTGCAAATTAGTAATTAAATTAAAAAAACATTTTTGGCAAAAATGTATACTGCTACATATCTTTGGTAAAAAAACAACCCAAATTGGTGTATATTATTTGGTCCTTGTGTAAATTATAGAGTCTACAAGCTATGGTGCCAATCATTGAAAATTGATCACACCTGATCACAGCTGATGTACTGACGGCCTATCTAATTTCTTGAGACCCTAACAAGCCAGGAAAGTACAAATACCCCCCAAATCACCCCTTTTTGGAAAGTAGACATTCCAAAGTATTCAGTAAGTTGCATGGTGAGTTATATTTTTTCCCACAATTCTTTGTAAAATGAAGATTATTATTATTATTATTATTTTTTACAAAATTGTCATAATTAAGTTATTTCTCACACATGGCATATGCATATTTGCAACTACAACCCAAAACACATTCTGCTACTCCTTTTGAACGGTTCATTTTTTTCCAGAAGTTTTTGGAAAATGTGGGTAGAAAAATTAAAACACATTTTTTTTACACAAAGTTGTCCATTTATGAGTTATTTCCAACACATAGCATGTACAAAGCAAAAATGACACCCCAAAATACATTCTGATACTCCTCCTGAGTATGGCGATACCACATATGTGAGACTTTTACACAGCCTGGCCACATACAGAGGCCCAACATTGAACTATCACCTTCAGGCATTCTACGAGCATAAATTACACATCTCATTACTCAACCACCTGTTACAATTTTGAAGGTCCTGGAGCACCAGGACAATGGAATTGCCCACAATATGACCATTTTGGAAAGCAAACACACCAACGTATAATCTATGTGGCATAGTGAGTCTTTTGAACATGTAATTTTTTTCCAGTAGTTTTTAGAAAATGTGGGAAAAAAACGAAAAAGCATTTTTTAACACAAAGTTGTCCATTTATATGTCTGGTGGTGGTCACTGATGGGTGACAGATTACTGGTGGTCACTGATGGGTGACAGGGGACTGGCGGTGGTCACTGATGGGTGACGGGTGACTGCCGGTGGTCACTGATGGGTGACGGGTGACTGGCGGTGGTCACTGATGGGTGACGGGTGTCTGGGGGTGGTCACTGATGGGTGATGGGTGTCTGGTGGTGGTCACCGATGGGTGACTGGTCACGGTCACTGATGGGTGATGGGTGTCTGGCGGTGGTCACTGATGGGTGGCGGGTGATAGGCCATGGTCACTGATGAGTGATGGGTCACAGGCCACGGTCACTGATGGGTGACACGCCACGGTCACTGATGGGTGACACTCCACGGTCACTGATGGGTGACTGGTGACACACTACGGTCACTAATGGGTGACGGGTAACATGCCACGGTCACTGATGGGCGACACGCTATGGTCACTACTGGGTAACGGATGACAGGCCACAGTCTCTGATGGGTGACAGGTGATACGCCATGGTCACTGATGGGTGACGGGTGACACCCCATGGTCAATGATGGGTGACACGCCATGGTCACTGATGGGTGACGAGTGACACGCCACAGTCACTGATGGGTGACAGGTGACATGCCACGGTCACTGATGGGTGACGGGTGACAGGCCACGGTCATTGATGGGTGACGGGTGACATGCCATGGTCACTGATGGGTGATGGGTAACACGCCATGGTCACTGATGGGTGACGGGTGACACGCCCCGGTCACTGATGGGTGACGGGTGCACTTTATGATGGCAGTCTGATGACAGGTGCACTTTATGATGACAGGTGCACCTTATGACAGGTGCATTTATTGGGGCGGATGTGGTGACTGTTGGGTGACAGGTGAATTGGGGGGCAGGGGTGATGTGACAGGTGTGTTTGTGCTTTACACAGATGAGTAACTCACTGATCCTAGCTCTTCTCTCTTCACACTGGAAACTGTGTGAGGAGAGAAGAGCTGGTAACAGTGAGTTACCGCTCTGTAAAGTAGATCACAGCCGATCACAAGGTATCAGCCACCGGCTGGCGGCTGATACCTGTGTTGGTGACAGGCAGTGTTCCCTAGGAACACGCCCCACCGACACGCACGCGCAGCGCGCTCCCGATCGCGCGCATGCGCAGTGCGAATCGGGGAAGTGCCATTTGTGAGCAGCCGTGATTTCGTCACGGCCGATCACATGGTAAACAGCCATGCCCAATGTCCTGGGGACACGCCGACACCGACAGAGCCGGGATGCGCGCACTCGATGACGTCCACCCAGAACGAGAGCCGCTCTGCTCCGCCATCATTTGATTAAATATACGATCCTCTACCCTTGATTGCTAGTTAAGATTTGACATCATCCGCCTGTGCAATTAACCCCTCATATCTTATATCGGTAATATCCGTATCTGTTATTAACCCCATCCCAACCGATGTCCAGGCGATCAACACCACATGAACACCTCAATCATGTTATCATTGATTTGAAATCGTTTTTTGACCACTTGCCGCCCACCCACCATCAAATGACACAGCAAAGTGAGTTACTGATCTGTACAGTAAAAGCACACTGACACATCCCCCCCAATGCACCTGTCACCCCAACAGTCACCCCATATGCCCCCATAAAGTGTACCTGTCATCATAAAGTGCACCTGTCATCATAAAGTGTACCTGTCACCCATCACCCGTCAGTGACCGTGGCCTGTCACCCATCACCCATCAGTGACCGTGGCCTGTCACCCGTCACCCATCAGTGACCGTGGCCTGTCACCCGTCACCTATCACTGACCGTGGCGTGTCACCCGTCACCCATCACTGACCGTGGTGTGTCACCCGTCACCCATCACTGACCGTGGCGTGTCACCCGTCAGTGACCGTGGAATGTCACCCGTCACCCATCAGCGACAGTGGCTTGTCACCCAACACCCATCAGTGACCGTGGCGTGTCACCCGTCACCCATCAGTTACCGTGGTGTGTCAACCGGCACATCAGTGGCCTGTCACCCAACACTGACATAGCCTGTCACCTGTCACTCATCACTGACCATGGTCGTCATCCATCAGTAACCACCGCCAGTCACCCGTGGTCTGTCACCCCTCACCCATCAGTGACCACCGCCAGTCACCCATCACCCATCAGTGACCATGACCAGTCACCCATCAGTAACCATCACCAGTCACCCATCAGTGACCACCGCCAGTCACCCGTCACCCATCAGTGACCACCGCCAGTCACCCGTCACCCATAAGTGACCACCGCCAGTCACCCATAAGTGACAACCGCCAGTCACCCGTCACCCATCAGTGACCACCGCCAGTCACCCGTCACTCATCAGTGACCACCGCCAGTCACCTGTCACGCATCTGTGACCACAGCCAGTCACCCATCACACATTAGTGATCACCGCCAGACACCAGTCACCCATCAGCGACCACCGCCAGACACCCGTCACTCATCAGTGACCACCGCCAGACAAGCGGCACCCATCAGTGACCACCACCAGTCACCTGTCACCCATCAGTGACCTCCACCAGACACCCATCAGCTATCAGTGACCACCAACAGACACCCGGCACCCATCAGTGACCACCGCCAGTCACCCATCACTTATCAGTGACCACCGCCAGTCACCCATCACCGTCACCCATCAGTAACCTTCACCTGTCACCCATCAGTGACCACCAGACACCCATCAGTGACCACCACCAGACACCCGGCACCCATCAGTGACCACCACCAGTCACCCATCAGTGACCACCACCAGTCACCCGTCACCCATCAGTGACCACCATCAGTCACCCATAAGTGACCACCACCAGACAGCCGTCACCCATCAGGGACCACCGCCACTCACCCGTCACCCATCAGTGACCTTCACCCGTCACCCATCAGTGACCACCAGACACCCATCACCCATCAGTGACCACCACCAGACACCCGGCACCCATCAGTGACCACCACCAGTCACCCATAAGTGACCACCACCAGTCACCCGTCACCCATCAGTGACCACCACCAGTCACCCATCAGTGACCACCACCAGACAGCCGTCACCCATCAGGGACCACCGGCAGTCACCCATCACCTATTAGTGACCACCGCCAGTCACCTGTCATCCATCAGTGACTACTGCCAGACACCCGTCACCCATCAGTGACCACCGCCAGACACCCGTCACCCATCAGTGACCACCGCAAGGCACCCGTCACCCATCAGTGACTACCACCAGACACCCGTCACCCATCAGTGACTACCGCCAGACACCCGTCACCATCAGTGACCACCGCCAGACACCCGTCACCCATCAGTGACCACTGCCAGTCACCCATCGGTGACAATCGCCAGTCACCTGTTAGTAATCGTCACACCCATGAGTAAACATCACCTGTAAAAGTCTCACACATTTGGCATCGCCATACACGGGGGGGAGAGGTAGAATGTATTTTGGGGGGTAATTTTTTCTATGTACATGCTATGTGTTGGAAATATCTTATAAATGGACAACTTTCTGTAAAAATAAAAGCGTTTTTCATTTTTTTCCCACATTTTCCAAAAACTACTGGAAAAAAATTACATGTTTAAACGACTCATTATGCCCCATAGATTATACGTTGGGGTGTTTGCTTTCCAAAATGGGGTCATTTTGTGGGCAATTCCATTGTCCTGGTGCTCCAGGACCTTCAAAAGTGTAATAGGTGGTTGAGAAATGAGATGTGTAATTTGTATTTGTACTCGTAGAATGCCTGAAGGTGCTAGTTCAATGTGAGGCCTCTGTATGTGGCCAGACTGTGTAAAAGTCTTACACATGTGGTATCGCCTTACTCGTGGGGAGTAGCAGAATGTATTTTGGGGTGTAATTTTTGCTGTGTACATGCTATGTGTTGGAAATATCATATAAATGGATAAATTTGTGTAAAAATAAAGCGTTTTAATTTTTTTCCCACATTTTCCAAAAACTACTGGAAAAACATGACATGTTCAAAAGACTCATTATGCCTCACAGATTATACGTTGGGGTGTTTTCTTTCCAAAATGGGGTCATTTTGTGGGCAATTCCATTGTCTTGGATCTCCAGGACCTTCAAAAGTGTAATAGGTAGTTGAGAAATGAGATGTGTAATTTATGCTTGTAAAACGCCTGAAGGTACTAGTTCATTGTTGGACCTCTGTATGTGGTCAGGCTATGTAAAAGTCTCACACATGTGGTATCGCCATACTCAGGAGGAATAGCAGAATGTATTTTGGGGCGTCATTTTTGCTATGTATATGCTATGTGTTGGAAATATCTTATAAATCGTCAACTTTGTGTAAAAAAAATGCGTTTTCATTTTTTTCCCACATTTTCCAAAAACTACTGGAAAAAAATGACATGTTCAAAAGACTCATTATGCCTCATAGATTATACATTGGGGTGTTTTCTTTCCAAAATGGGGTCATTTTGTGGGTAATTCCATTGTCCTGGTGCTCCAGGACCTTCAAAAGTGTAATAGGTAGTTGAGAAATGAGATGTGTAACTTATGCTTGTAGAACGCCTGAAGGTACTAGTTCAATGTTGGGCCTCTGTATGTGGTCAGGCTATGTAAAAGTCTCACACATGTGGTATCGCCATACTCAGGAGGAATAGCAGAATGTATTTTGGGTTGTCATTTTTGCCATGTACATGCTATGTGTTGGAAATACCTTATAAATGGTCAACTTTGTGTAAAAAAAAATGCGTTTTCATTTTTTTCCCACATTTTCCAAAAACGACTGGAAAAAAATGAACCGTTCAAAAGACTCATTATGGCTCATAGATTATTAGTTGGGGTGTTTACTTTCCAGAATGGGGTCATTTTGTGGGCAATTCCATTGTCCTGGTGCTCCAGGGCCTTCAAAAATGTGATAGGTCGTCATGACATTAGATGTGTAATTTATGTCCCTAGAATACCTGACGGCACTCCCTGCATGTTGAGCCTCTGCATGTGGCCAGGCTGTGAAAAAGTCTCAGACATGTGGTATCTCCATACTCAGGAGGAGTAGCAGAATGTGTTTTGGGGTGTAACCTGTGGTATGCATATACTGTGTGTGAAATAACCTGTTACAATGACAATTTTGTGGGAAAAAAAAGAAAAGAAAAAAAAAATCTTCATTTTGCGAAGAATTGTGGGAAAAAATGACAACTTCAAAAAATTCACCATGCCTCTTACTAAATACCTTGGAATGTCTACTTTCCAAAAAGGGGTAATTTGGGGGTAATTTGTACTTTCCAGGCTTGTTAGGGTCTCAAGAAATGAGATAGGCCGTCAGTATATCAGGTGTGATCAGGTGTGATCAATTTTCAATGATTGGCACCATAGCTTGTGGACTCTATAACTTTCACAAGGACCAAATAATATACACTTATTTGGGTTATTGGGTAGCAGTATACATTTTGGCTAAAATTTACAAAGAAAAATTACTAATTTGCAAAATTTTATGACAGAAACAAAGAAAAAGGCATTTTTTTAAAAAATGTTCAATCTTTTTTTATTTATAGCACAAAAAAAAAAAAACCCTAGTGATTAAATACCACCAAAAGAAAGCTCTATTTGTGTGAAAAAAAGGATGCAAATTTCATATGGGTACAATGTTGCATGACTGAGTAATTGTCATTCAAAGTGCTGAAAGCTGAAAAATGGCCTGGACAGCAAGGGGGTTTTCGTGCCCGGCACTGATGTGGTTAAGCTATGTTGCCGAGCCGTGTAGCCGCCCCTGGTGACCAAGTCGGAAGTGACGAAATGCGTCCAAGAGGGTGGCTACACGGCAGCATTGAGTGAGCTTGATATGTGCATGGAGCTGCGAGGTGGATAGATTGGCAAGCGGCACAGTAACACACTGACTATTGATAATCATGTGAACTCGTAACGTTTTAAATGTGCGAGCATTACTTTTAATAAATTGCTGAGTTGGAAGCTGTTTTACACTATGAGAGGCTCTATCTTTATTTATTCCCATATGCCAATGGAGTATCTGATTTGACACACACCTGGATTGGATTATATGGATCGGGAGATGTGGAGAATCATTTAACCTGCCTATGACATAGGATATGGGAATATACATCTAATGTTTGGTGAGCCTCAGTCCATAAGGGTGTTTTTGAGCACGTACTCACAACGGTGGAGGAAGATCAGGCGTTGAATGAATTGATATATTTATTAGCATCTTGTCTTTTCACAAGATGGACCATTGATTTCTTTATTTTTTCTATATTTTTATATGTTTTTCTTTTTTTCTTTTGCACTTTATGCTATTTAATATATTTTCAAATTCTTGGCAGTTAGTATATGTATAACATTTTAAATAACAATTTTCATATGTATTTCCTTATATTGGAAATTACCCTGTCATTTAAATCAGGCTTTGTTCATGTGGAACTATTCAACACCATGCTTGTACACATTGTTTGCATATTAATTTGCAAAAAGTATGCTAGAAACTAGTGGTGGTATCAACAGATAGAAAAACACTGGCTACATTCACATTTTCTGAAGTCAAGTATTTTTTTTTATCAGTAATCACCTTTATATAGCCTTGTTAACACAAAACCATATGTTTAATATGATTTCCTAACAGCTGTGTGCTTTATGTCAGATCATAACAAAAGTTCGTACCAGGCCCTTCAAGTCTGGTATGGATTTTAAGGGGAACTCTGTGTCAACATTTTAAAAAAAATTGTGTGGGTCCCCCCAAAAAGTTTGTACTAGGCCCTTCAGGTCTGGTATAGATTTTAAGGGGAAGCAGCGCTAAATGTAAAAAAAAAACGGCGTAGGTGCCCCCCCCAAAATCCATTTCAGACCCTTATGCGAGCACACAGCCTGGCAGGGCAGGAGGACGAGTGAGCGCCCCCCCGTCTGAACAGGCTTCCAGATTCTGATAAGCCGCCCACTCGCAGACCCCGACAACCACCGGCCAGGGTTGTTGAGAAGAGGCCCTTGTCCCCATCAACATGGGGACAAAGTGCATTGGGGTGGGGAGCGCTTGCTCGTCCCCTCCCTATCCTGACCTTCCAGGCTGGTGCTCGGATAAGGAT
>BLSH010334980.1:117974-128429 GCA_018402905.1 Glandirana rugosa
TTTCATGTAAAGCGTGAACTTCGTACAAAAAGTCTTTCCCCAATCCTTTACCCTAATTCTCTCTCCCTCTCCTCTTTTTTCCCCCAAATCTAGTACCCTCAACAAACAATTACCATTATAAAGAATCAACCCACATACCCAACTCAATCCATCTCATCACGCCAACAAATTTCCATAAAGACACACTTACACACAAATTCTAGGACTCAATTATTAATTAAAAAGGAATCCACCACACAATTTCACAAAATGTGGTACAATTGGACTCTCTTCAAATCATCAGAAGAATACAAGCTTTTATTAGATTGAAACACCTATCATATCAGAATACACCTATACACTCATTATTAACTCAGGATCTTAAACACACATTCACACAGAAATACCTTTAAACAACCGCACTACTCTACCTAACTCAACCCATACACCCAACTAAGAAATATTACCATTAACAAACAACTCCCATGATCTAAACCCCCTTTTTTCTCCTCTCCCTCTCTCTTAATCCCATTTCCTAACCCCTTTCTGAAAAACATGCTTCAAGTGCGAAATGTACTTTATTTTTTCCTGCTTATGTAATTTGGAAACTGCAATCACTTGAATATTTTTCTGACTAAAGACGCAATATACATGTTTTTTGTAACAAACTTCTTAATAAAGCGTTATTGAAAAAAAAAAAAAAAAAAATTCGATAATTATGCCTGCTGAATATGATGCTAGTTATTAGGAGGTGATACCATCAGTAGGATATGAACCCAGGTCGTCAAGTTTTAAATGTAGGGCAACATACCAGTACACCACAGTCTAGTCCACACTCACACATAGGAAATACAATTACTAATGTTGTATTCTTTTTATTCTATACAATAATGTATTGCATTTGAGGAATTCATATTATGGTAACATCCATGCTCATGTGGCAGCTGACAGCTGAATGTTCAACAAAAAAAAAAAGGCCGAAAAAAAATGCATGGGGCCACCCCCAGGTCCATACCAGGCCCTTATCCGAGCATGCAACCTGGAGGTCAGGAAAGGTAATGGATGTTCGAGTGCCCCCCTCCTGAACCGTACCAGGCCACATGCCCTCAACATGGGGGGGTGGGTGCTTTGGGCTAGGGGGGCTCTGCACCCCCCAACCCATAGCACCTTGCCCCCATGTTGATGGGGACAAGGGCCTCTTCCCGGCAACCCTGGGCTGTGGTTGTCGGGATTTGCGGGTGGGGGCTTATCAGAATTTGGAAACCCCCTTTAACAAGGGGGCAACCAGATCTTTTCCCCTATGTGAATGAGTATGGGGTACATCGTACCCCTACCCATTCACACAAAATCTGTCAAAATGTGAAAAACCCAAGCAAAATCTTTGGTCCAATCTTTTTAGGTGAATGGGTAGCCCCCAGAATCTGGGGTCCCCATGTGCACACATCACTTCTTGTTTACAGCCACATTACTTTTCCTGCATTTGTTCTGCTGATGTATATCTGTAAGGACTATGCAAATATAAATGAGATGCGGGAAACCTGCGAATCCACTGTGGGTTCCCGCATCGCACCTGACGCGCATGGCAGTTCACACTGCTATATGTGATTTGAGGGGAGTGTCAATGCAAAGTTAACGACACCCCCATTTCAGCTCGCATATCACAGTGCGAACTTAAGTTTGGACATGAATCGGATCGCATAGGTGTGAACACCCATGCGATCCAATTCTGGAGGCAACGCAAAAAAGGTCAATGTGCGAGTTTAGCCTGAATGTGATGCAATTTCAACTATACTATTTATATGGCTGAAATCGCATCACACGGACATCGCATGTGATTTGCACTGCAGTGCGGTGCAAGTCACATCCAATATCGCACAGTGGGCTGAAGGCCGGCTCACACTGCAGAGTTGTCCGAGATTGCATGTGATAGTATGGCTGAAATCGCATCGCAGTCGGTCCAAACACGCACAGGACCCTTTTTTGGTTCCGCATCAGAATCGGATCGCATGGGTATTCACACCCATGTGATCCGATTCCTGTCTGAGTTTGCAGTTCGCAGTGTGATCTGCAGTATGATTTGGGGGTGTCATTAGCTTTCTATTGACACTTCCAGCAGTTTGTATATGGCAGTGTGAACTGTCTGCGAGTCGGTAGCGATGTGGGAACCCTGCGAATCCACTGTGGGTTACCACATCGCACCTGACTCGCAGGCAGTTCACACTGCCATATGCAAACTGCTGGGAGTGTTAATAGAAAGCTGATACCCCAAATCAGTTTGCATATTGCACTGTAAACTGCAAATTCGGACAGGAATCTGATCGCATGGGTTTCTGCTGCGGAATAGGGATGGGCTTCGTGTTCGGGTTGAACGGCTGTTCGTTTGTTCGGCAAAAGCAGAACAGTGTGGGGCGTTTGCAGCAACTTTGCGCGCCCCATAATGTTTTAAAATGCCGGCGGAATACCACCTGCTGATTGGCCAAAGCATGCACATGACCTGCATGCTTTGGCCAATCAGCGGGCGGCCTGCTGTGAGAGCTTTGCTTGGCTAAAGGCAGGATGCCTTTAGCCAATCACTGCACAGCAGTCTCAATCCACGCCCACACTATATAAAGCCGCTTGTACAGCATCTCTATGATAGTGTATCGGCGTTGTTAAAGAGATAGTGTAGTTTCCTGAAGACAGGCAGTTTAGAAAACAAATAGATAGCTAACCAGATAGATAGTTAGAAATCTGTCAGTTAGTGCAGACAGATTAGTGTAGGTGAAAAAACGACGATTCTGAATAATGTAATTTTTTTAAAACCGGCGCCGTTAGCCGCCGAGTAAACCGGAAGTGACGTTGTAACGTTGCTTCTGGAAATGTACGAAGAAGTCCTGATCAAAGCCGATTCCAGCTTCCACAGGGACTCCACACAGCCGACGGACGTGCCGGATTGGAGCTCCAGTCTCCAGGTGGGACGGGAGGCCAGAGAAGAGAGGTGGATGGTGGCTGGAGGGGGGGATGTCCCCTCCCGCTGCCTGGGATAACGATCGAGTGGCTCCCGAGCCAGATCGGCTGCTATCAACAGATAGCCGGCCGCCTGCTCTAAAAAAAACAGTACCAGGGTATAGCCTGTAGCTGCAGACTATACCTAGACACTTCTACTTAAAGCAGCCACTGTTTATAAACAGCGATTCGCGTTAAGTGGTTACACTAATTTACAACAGCAGGGCCCGTTCCTGCGCTCAACAAGAGTAACTGCAAGGGGTTACAGTGTTCTGGCACCGACAACACCCAAGGCCCAATTTTTCACCACCTGTTTGACTGGGGCATGTCATCACAATTTCTAACCACTTATCGCAAATCACCATTTATAAACGGCGGCAGCTTTAAGTGGATGTATTGGGGTATAGTCTGCAGCTAAAGGCTATACCAAGGTACCGTTTTTTAGAGCAGGCGGCTGGCTATCTGGTGGTAATGGCCGATCTGGCTTGGAAGCTGCTCTGTCTTTATACCAGGGAGCGGGAGGGGCCAACCCCCCTCCCGCCACCGCCCGCCGCTCTTCTCCAGTCTCCCGTCCCACCAGGAGACCGGAGCTTTGATCCGAGACTTCTGGCCGCTGCGTGGAGTCCCTGTGGAAGCCGGAATTGGCTTCAATCGGGACTCCTTCATACATTTTCGGAAGCAACGTCAGGACATCACTTCTGGTTTACTCGGCGGCAAACTGCGGTTTTAAAAAAAAATGACAGTATTCAGAATCACCTTATTCGGCGATGTGAATACTGTGAAGTGCAAAGGAGGGATGGGGGGTCTTTTAGACCCCCCATCCCCCCATAAAGAGTAACTTTCACCATATATTACTATCACAAGGGATGTTTACATTCCTTGTGATAGAAATAAAAGTGATCAGATTTTTTTTGAACAAACAGTGTTAAAAAAAATAAAATAAATAACAAAAAGTAAAAAAAAAAGTAAAGCGCCACCGTAACCGTGAGCTCACGTAGCAAGAAAACGCATACGTAAGTCACTCCCGCATATGAAAACGGTGTTCAAACCACACATATGCGGTGTCGTCGCGATCGCCAGAGTGTGAGCAGTAATTCTAGCAAAAGACCTCCTCTGCACCCCTAACCTGGTAACCGTAACATTTTTTTAAAGTGTCGTCTATGGAGATTTTTAAGTACCAGAGTTTGTCGCCGTTCCGCAAGTGTGCTCAATTTTCAACCCTAACATGTATGGTATCTATTTACTCGGCGTAACATCCTCTTTCACAATATACAAAAAAATTGGGCTAACTTTACTGTTGTCTTATTTTTTAAATCAAAACAGCGATTTTTTTTCAAAAAAAATTGCGCTTGAAAGACCGCTGCGCAAATACTGTCAAATAGTATTGCAACGATCGCCATTTTATTCTCTAGGGTGTTTGAAAAAAAATATATAATGTTTGGGGGTTCTAAGTAGTCTTCTAGCAAAAAAAATGATTTTAACTTGTAAACAACAAGTGTAAAAAAGGGCTCCGGGGCTTAAGTGGTTAAACTAATTTACAACAGCAGGTCCCCTTCCTGCATCCAACAAGAGTAACTGCAAGGGGTTAGAGTGTTCTGGCACTGCCAACAGCCAAGACCCAATTTTTCACCACCTGTTTGACTGGGGGCTTTCGTCAGAATTTGTAAAGCAATTTACAACATCAGGCCCAGTTCTTCCGTCCAACAAGAGTAACTGCAAGGGATTACAGAGTTCTGGCACCGCCAGCACCCAAGGCCCAATTTTTCGCCACCTGTTTGACTGGGGGATTTTTTCACAACTTTTAAACTAATTTAAAACAGCAGGGCCCGTGCCAAAATTTGCGGTTCCCCCCAAAATCCAAACCAGTCCCTCCAAGTCTGGTATGGAATTTAAGGGGAACCCCGTGCCAAATTTTTTTTAAAAATGACATGCAGTTCCCCCCAAAATCCAAACCAGGCCCTTCAGGTCTGGTATGGAATTTAAAGGGAACCCCATGCCAAAATTAAAAAAAAAAATGATGTGTGGTTCCCCCCAAAATCCAAACCAGGCCCTTCGGGTCTGGTATGGATTTTAAGGGGAACACCGCAGAAATTTTTTTTAAAAATGGCGTGGAGTCCCCCCAAAATCCAAACCAGACCCTTATCCGAGCACGCAGCCCTGGCATGGCAGGAGGGGATGGGGTCGAGCAAGCGCCCCCCCCCTCCGAACCATACCAGGCCACATGCCCTCAACGTGGGGAGGATGCTTAGAGGTTGCCCCAAAGCACCTTGTCCCCATGTTGATGGGGAGAAGGGCCTCATCCCCACAAGCCTTGTGGGGAAGAGGCTCTTCTCCCCATCAACATGGGGACAAGGTGCTTTGAGGTCTGCCCCCCCTCCCCCAAAGCACCCATACTCCCTATGTTGAGGGCATGTAGCCTGGTACGGTTCATAAGGGGGGCCACGTCAATTTTTTTTTAAATTTGGCACTTTTTCCAGCGATTTTTTGTATATTGCCGGGGACCGGCAATACATTACAACTACGATTTTAAATGACAATTTTACCTATGGAAATTTTGCTCTGGCTATGTTCTACACCTCACAGAGATGCGCCCTTTTACACACAGACTAAGGACACCCCCGCAGGCACAATATGTAAAGGAATTTTTCATTTTTTGTTCACTTTAAGCATTATTAAAATCACTGCTCCTGAAAAAACTATTGTTTTGAAAACATTTTTTTCATTGATACATGTCCCCTAGGGCAGGACCCGGGTCCCTACACACTTTTTAGGGCAATAACATTGCATATAAGCCTTTAAAATGAGCACTTTTGATTTTTCATGTTTGCGTCCATAAACGTTAACCACTTCAATACCAGGCACTTAGAACCCTTCCCGCCCAGACCAATTTTCAGCTTTCAGTGCTGTTGCACTTTGAATGAGAATTGCGCGGTCGTGCGATGCTGCACCCAAAATTTTTTTTTATTATTTTGTTCCCACAAATAGAGCTTTCTTTTGGTGGTATTTGATCACCCCTGCGGTTCTTTGTTTCTGTCACAAAACTTTGTATAAGTACATTTTCTCCATCACTGACGGCATTGATCTGGCTACATTGATAGGCACTGATGAGGCTACACTGACGGGCACTGATGAGGCAGTACAGACTGGCACTGATGAGGTGGCACTGATAAAGTTGCACTGATGAAGGGGCACATATATGCAGCACTGAAGGGCACTGATAGGTGGCACTGATAAGCAACACTGATGGACACTGATAGGTGGCACTGATAAGCGGCACTGATGGGCAATCATAGGCGGCACTGTTAGGTGGCACTGTTGGGCACTGATAGGGGCACAGATGGGCACTGATAGGCACTGGTACATGGTACTGGTGGGCACTGGTGCATATAGCACTGTTAGGGATGGCACTGGCAGGCATCATATATGGGCACAGTGCCATCCCTACAATGCACTGTATTGCCCTTACCTGGTGGTCTAGTGGGGGCTCCCTGGTGGTCTTGGGTGGCCTCCATATTGTCTCCCTGGTGGTCCTGGGCGGCCTCCTCATGGTGTCCCTGGAGCGGGGGGGCTCCCTGGTGGTCCAGTGGGGTGATCCTGAGGGGGGCTGCACTAATAAACATTCAGTGCAGCCTCCCCTGTCAGGAGAGCAGCTGGCTCTTCCTATTTACACTGTGATCAGCCATGATTGGATGGATGGATGGAAGCCTTTTACCTTGGTCAGTAATGCGGTGGGTCAGACTGACCCACAGCACTACCGATAGCCATGATGTGCGCCTACATGGGCGCGCGATCGCGGGTTATCCTGATCACGTCAATAGATGTCCAGTTAGGATAACGAACACAGCGCCCGGCCGTCATTTGTCAATAGGCCGGGCAGGAAGTGGTTAATGGTGTTCGGATGTTCGCCCTGAACTTTTTGTATGTTCGCATGTTCTGGTGCGAACCAAACCGGGGGGTGTTCGGCTCATCCCTACTGCGGAACAAAAAAGGGTCCTGTGCGAGTTTGATCCAAATGCGATGCAAATTCATCCATACTATCTGTATGGCTGAATTTGCATAGCACAGAGATTGCATGTGATTTGCACTGCGGTGCAAATCACATCCGATCTCGGACACCGCGGCAGTGTGAACCGATCCTAAGGAAGATAATCCACTTCCCCAAAACCACCACCCCCCAAAACTATTTAAGAAGTAAGGACAAAAAAGAAAAACAATAAGCAAGAGGTCAATTTCCTTTTATTTTGCCAGCAGAAACAATTATGTACATATTTACTGGCATTAAAGTATTCTACAGTATATATGGTGGTACATTTAGCAAAACGGCAATTGGGTTCTAAGGGCCCTGCTCATAGGAGATTACAATGTAATATTGGACTAAACCTTACAGTCGACACAGCTGTAGTGTATAACAGCCTGCACATTTCATAGAACAACTAAACAACACCCACCAGCCCACATCACATTTTTAGCTGCAAGATTATAGAAAGATACTTAACAGTCATTCTAACAAAGCATTACAACATAATATTAAAAAGGCACATATTCAAACAATAACACCCCCCACACACATATGCATTCTATACACATACATTGGTGAGTATTTTCTCCTGGAAGAATGCATGGTAAGACAAACAATACACACCCAAAACTGACAGCATGGTCACAAACCCACTTTTAATGGTCAAAATGCACAATAATTTCAGCAAACAGCTTTAGTGAGGCATTTGTCATTGTGCACAATATTATTCATTATTCCACAAAAAACACAGCAAAAAACCTGGCCTCTTGTCAGGCCAAACCAACCCCCCGCTGCAGTACTTTATATAAGATAGGTTGTATTGTTAGCACACTGACACATGCCCAATAGAAGTACACGCCCACCAGTATCTTTCAATGTGTCTCTTCAAATTGATTTCACCTGAGGAGCAGCTCATAGCCCTTGGCTATGTGCATCAAATCTATAATTCCAGGCCAAAATTCTAAGTCTTGTAAATTCACAGGACTCTGTGCAGGCAAGTCAAGTTCCTACCCCCAAACTCGCTCATCCATGTTTTTATGGACCTTGCTTTGTGCACTGGTCCAAATCATTTGGTGGAGAGGGCACTATGGTGTGGGGTTGTATTTCAGGGGTTGGGCTTAGCCTATTAGTTCCAGTGAAGGGAACACTTAAGGCATCAGCATACCAAGACATTTTGGACAATTTCATACTCCCAACTTGTGGGAACAGTTTGGGGATGGCCCCTTCCTGTTCCAACATGACTGCGCACCAGTGCACAAAGCAAGGTCCATAAAGACATGGATGAACGAGTTTGGGGTGGAGGAACTTGACTGGCCTACACAGAGTCCTGACCTCAACCCAATAGAACACCTTTTGGCTGAATTAGAATGGAAACTGTGAACCAGACCTTCTCGTCCACATCAGTGCCTGACCTCACAAATGTGCTTCTGGAAGAATGGTCAAATATTCCTATAGACACTCCTAAGCCTTGTGGACAGCCTTGTCAGAAGAGTTGAAGCTGTTATAGCTGCAAAGGGTGAGGCAACTCAATATTGAACCCTACGGGCTAAGACTAGGATGCCATTAAAGTTCATGTGCGTGTAAAGGCAGGCGTCTCAATACTTTTTCCTAGCTAGTGTATCTGCCAAGATTTGCAATGGTGGTGGAACCCTCCTACACATAAATACTACATTTAGACATAATTTAGATAAAGCCCTGAGTAAGGAGTTATGTTTAACAACATAGAGAGAACACACAATATCTCTACATGAAGTGACATGTTTGGGATTTGGACTCAGGACCTGAGCAATGGTAGGCAGAATTTCTACCTTGTGAGCCACAGGGCTGCTGCATGTGGCGGCCTCCTACACATAAATACACCATTACGGCATTTCTTGGAATATATAGGAATTACATTAATCAGGAATTATTCTTCTTGATTTATTCTGTCATATTTGGTGGTTCTTGCTGCGTGAGGGTAGAATAGTAATGTTATCCTCTGATTTTTGGTAATGACATTTTTATTTCTGATGTTGGTATACATATCACATTTTTTGGCCTCAAATTAGGATCTTTTGGAAAGAATAAAAAATAAAAAAATTTAACTAATTTTATATTTCCATAAGCAATTGTATTGTTTTTGGTTTGTAAAGACACCTGTGTGAGTTTGGGGAAATAGTTTGTGAGATAGATATGAACAAGTGAAAGTGACAGAGAAAAAAATATTTGACCAAAACATGAAAAGAACATTCTACCATTCTTAAAAACAAAATAGATTATCAAAATTGCAACATTGTTGCAAGGACAATTTCTTTGAGAGAAAGATACATTTCATCTCAACATGAAAAGGATTTATTTGGGGAAGTTACAGTTGTACCATTAGAATGAATGGCTGAAAATTGCACTGGGCTACATAGCTCCCACTTTTACTCCCAAAAAACTCTCTTTAAAACCGCTCTCATTTCGGTATTTACTATAGCACCCTGTAATTACTCCATGAGAGCAAAATTTAGAGCAGTTTTCAGGTCTGAGCATGCTCAGTTGTACTCAGCTGTACTCTGCACCTAGGAGACTGGGAATGTATCTCTTCTTTTTTAAGATATTTCAGTGTAGAAATAACTTTTTCACACGGTTTAAAAGCAGATTATCTTTAAACAATATACCGCATATTTTAGTACAATTTAGGTGATTATATAAACATTATTTCTATGTGCACTTCTCCAGGTCCTGACTGGAGTAAGGATTTGGTATCCATTGCCTGGGAGCTATAGTGAATATCTTTTTGGCCCCCCCTCTTTCTTTGGTTAGGGGTACTGGGAATAGAAACTCGGGGACTCTAGGTCTTCACATTTATTCACTTTGATCTATTTTTCTTATCCAGCAGAAATTTGGATCTACAGCAACCACACCCATACCACAGAGCGAACCCTCTTTCTCTCTTTTTTTCTACCGGTCCTATAAACCCATTTGGACCATGTCAAGCCTTTGGGCTAGAAGGTTCCAACTAGAGGATTAGGATATGACTTTACACTACAAACAAATAATCTTGGAACTGGGTATTTGTCTCTCCCAATATCCAGTATAAACAGTGGTCTCCTTTTCGCTGTTTAGAGTAAGTAGAGTATATATGTGTTTTTATATATATATATACTTGGTCTCAACCTATTTACTTATGTATATATTCCTTTAAAGTATATTTTTTACTCATATTACATCCTATTTCCTCATTGGATGTAGGCAGCTTTCCCATATGAATTGATTACCATATCCTATGGTTCTGTGGTCCCAAATACATGATTGACAGTTGTCTCCAATACTGATCCATTGATATCCGATGTAAGAATCAATTGGTAAGACATTTATAGATATATGTCTATGTATATAACAATAATGTCTTGAAATTGTCAGGTATCTATAAATACGTATATATAACATGGCTATTAATAAATAATACCAATATCTGCATAATCCATGTGGATATTTTGAAATATATA
>BLSH010334980.1:128531-141510 GCA_018402905.1 Glandirana rugosa
ATTCGTTGGTAATGACGTCGGGTCGTCCCGATATCTACAAAAAAAGGACCCCTTTCAAGTTTGTACCCGTCAGTTTCCTCTTATTTACAGTCATACCGTTTTTTTTTCACCCTCTCCGAATTTGGGACTTGGATGAGTGACCCCAAATAAATGATATCGTGAGTCCGCGTGTAAACGCCGCGACTCGCAAATCGTGGTTTTTGTCGTTTACCCCGATTTATCGCGTTTTCGACATGAGTGATATCGCGGGGGCCGTTTTTATTGCGGTTTTTCTATTTCTCTATAACTCGTCCACCTTTCGGATTTCAACCTCGTGGCGCAGGTAGACCCTCGTCTCTGAGGCCTCCCCCCTTTTTCTTGCTTTGTTCTTTGGTCTTTACATAGTTATGGACGCGGTGCTCCAACTTTAGGCTTTCCACCTGCTCAATATCTCTTTATCTTTTTGGCGTTATTTTTGCCGGGGGCGCTATAGTGAGTACAGCTTTTGCGCTATTTAGCCCCATTTGCTGTTTTTGGTGCTAAACGCTCAGCGCCGCAAATGTGCGCCTGAGTGCTATAGTAAATAAACCCCAGTGAGTAGGTTCAGGGTTTAAGCCTCTCCCACTTTTTTTTTGCCATACTGACATTTATTCTCCTTTGACTGCCCATGTTTGAACTTTCCCCAGGAAAAAAACATCTATAGCCCTGCTGGGCTGCAGTAATGGTTGCTTACTCCCTGATTCACCCTCATAGTTTCACTTGATCTGGTAAAGTAGCAGTTTACCAACAACGATTCTTATTTTCCAGGTGATTTCAGTTTTTCTTCAGTAAAGCTCAACAGGCAATGAAATGTCAATTATCCCCAAAACCAAAATTTACATTTTTAGTTGACATCAACGGTTTGATTTGCCCACATGGTTCTTTAAATATATATAGATCAGGTGGATTCTCTAATTATTTGCATATTCTACATTATGGCTTCATCACACAGGACTTTAAAAAAACAGCCCAAAAACATCAGTAGCTTATAAGGGATGTTTTCAGCTTTTACCAGCGTTATATATTTTTTTTTTTGCGTTTTTAAAGGGCCAGCATTTTTTTTTTCAATTGGTCTAAAACGTTGGGGATTGATGTTTTTGGGCATTTTTGGACATTTTTACAGCTGAAAAACGTCCAAAAAAACCCTCAGCTCTTGGGGTTTTTTACAGCTCAAAAACGTCACTGCTAAAACCAGCTGATAACAGCCTGTATGTGCATGAACACATAGGATAACATGGTTTAATGACTGTAGAAAAAAATGTCTGCAGCTGAAAACAGCTGCTGAAAAACAGTCAAAAAACGTCCTGTGTGCATGAGGCCTATAAAGTATGATACTATAATTTGCTTATGTAATGGCATGGGCAGCTGAGTGAAACTAGGAAGTCTGATGGAAATATTTTTAACTAAAATGAAATATCAGTTTTTGATTAACTTAGCCTTTAAAGGAAACCTGTAAGGACAAAATTATTAGAGCTGCCAATGATGACTCGATTTTAAGTGTGGTTTCTGTGATTCTTACTTTACTGTCTAGTGTGTCAGTAATCAAAACCAAGTATAAAGGTGTCATTGGCTGCGTACTTCTATAAGGTCAGTCACTCACTAAGTAGTGATGCAAGGATAACGATGATGGCCCCAGAGCTATCACTTTTAGGCATATACGTTACAGTCTGATCATACAATATCCATACAGTCAATTTATGACTTAGAATACCAAAACTATGTAATATGAAGACTTACCTAATTAATCTATCCAATCAATTAGTATTCAGTCAGAAGGGCACTTGCACTACATAGTTGTTGGTAGTTCTATAGGAGATTGTACAATCGGATTGTAAGGTTTGTGGTAAGCATTAAACACCAAGTCAGCAAAGTTCAATTCAATATTCAAACATCCCCGATTAATTTAAAAACAAGCAATAGAAAGAAAGAAAAGTAGGCACTGAATTTACAAATAATGTGGATTGGTCCCTATTACTTTACCAGTTAATCTGATTATCTGGATATAATTGCTTCAATTACAATTTTGCAAAGCTCTAGAAAACTGTGAAGGGATTTTCAACAAACATCATGGATACATTTCAAGTACTCATGAATAGAACCCACTCCACTCTGTATATGCACTAGGCAACATAGAGGACAACACAGATACAGTATCTCACAAAAGTGAGTACACCCCTCACATTTTTGAAAATATTTTATTATATCTTTTCATTTGACAACACTGAAGAAATGCCACTTTGCTTCAATGTAAAGTAGTGAGTGTACAGCTTGTATAACAGTGTAAATTTGCTGTCCTCTCAAAATAACTCAACACACAGCCATTAATGTCTAAAAACCACTGGAAACAAAAGTGAGTACACCCCTAAGTGAAAATGTCCAAATTGTGCCCAATTAGCAATTTTCCCTCCCCGATGTCATGTGACTCATTAGTATTACAAGGTCTCAGGTGTGAATGGGGAGCAGGTGTGTTAAATTTGGTGTTATCGCTCTAATTTCTCATACTGGCCACTAGAAGTTCAACATGGTACCTCATGGCAAAGAACTCTCTGAGGATCTGAAAAAAAGAATTGTTGCTCTACAGAAAGATGGCCTAGGCTATAAGAAGATTGCCAAGAGCCTGAAACAGGTTCCACTCAGAACAGGCCTTGCCATGGTCGACCAAAGGAGTTGAGTGCACATGCTCAGCGTCATATCCAGAGGTTGTCTTTTGGAAATAGACGTATGAGTGCTGCCAGCATTGCTGCAGAGGTTGAAGGGGTGGGGGGTCAGCCTGTCAGTGCTCAGACCATACGCCGCACATTGCATCAAACTGGTCTGAAGAAGGAAGCCTCTTCCAAAGATGATGCACAAGAAAGCAAAATCTTTGCTGAAGATAATCAGACTAAGGACATGGAACCATGTCCTGTGGTCTGATGAGACCAAGATAAACGTATTTGGTTCAGATGGTGTCAATCGTGTGTGGCGGCAACCAGGTAAAGCATACAAAGACAAGTGTGTCTTGCCTACAGTCAAGCATAGTGGTGGGAGTGTCATGGTCTGGGGCTGCATAAGTGCTGCTGGCACTGGGGAGCTACAGTTCATTGAGGCAACCATAAATGGCAACATGCACTGTGACATACTGAAGCAGAGCATGATCCCCTCCTTTCGGAGACTGGGCTGCAGGGCAGTATTCCAACATGAGAATGGTCCCAAACACACCTCCAAGATGACCACTGCCTTGCTAAAGAAGCTGAGGGTAAAGGTGATGGACTGGCCAAGTATGTCTCCAGACCTAAACCCTATTGGGCATCTGTGGGGTATCCTCAAATGGAAGGTGGTGGAGCACAAGGTCTTTAAAATCCACCAGCAACGTGATGTCATCATGGAGGAGTGGAAGAGGACACCAGTGGCAACCTTGGAAGCTATGGTGAACTCCATGCCCAAGAGGGTTAAGGCAGTGCTATAAAATAATGGTGGTCACACAAAATATTGACACTTTGGGCCCAATTTGAACATTTTCAGTTAGGGGTGTACTCACTTTTGTTGCAGTTTAGATATTAATGGCTGTGTGTTGAGTTATTTTGAGGGGACAGCAAATTTACACTGTTATACAAGCTGCATACTCACTACTTTACATTGTAGCAAAGTGTAATTTCTTCAGTTTTGTCACATGAAAAGATAGAATAAAATATTTACAAAAAATGTGAGGGGTGTACTCACTTTTGTGAGATTACTGTATATCACAATGTCAAAGTACAGATTATTTGTTTTTTTTTTAAATGTCATTCATCCAAAAGAATTAATCACACACTGCTCCTGTAAATTTTATGTACCCTCATTGGCCAATCAACATTGACCCATTTTAGTAACACTTTCTGAACATCGACCCTGTTGTACAGATTACACAGGTCTATCAACTGCTCCACAGTCCTTTCACTGTTCCGTAGCAAGAAGCCAATAGTAGGACTTTGTGCTCCAGATTTCTGCTCCAGAAAGCAAAGCTCGTCGTAATTCATACCCCATTTGCTTGCAAAGTTCCTCCAGTTTTTAACAGTGGGGTGGCAAGGATCCAGTTTTATCTTCAGGGTATACAGAAGATCCTCATCATTCAGCAAGTCACTGATTGTTGGGGTGGAGTTGAACTTATCAATACTTTCTTTATAGGAATTGGTCAAATCTGTGAAAAATGATATATAAGCACAATGTGATCATTAATTGTGGAAGAAAAACACAAACACAAAATATTCCAAGATATGTGGGAGTGTGCTGGTGTTTTTCTCAAGTATGTATTAGTTTTGATCTTAAAGAGGAGTTTCTTGATTATATATAAAATAAGCACATCCCCCAACAAGCACGTGCCCCCAACAAGATTTAATATTAATCTTGGAGAAATAGCAGTCTTTATGGCCAAATCCAGTATAGAGGTATAGAAGATCAGATTGAGAAGGGTGGTATCTAGTTTCCAGAAAGCAAATCAACATGCACAGTGGACTAAGACAGTGGTTCTCAGCCCTGTCCTCAAGTACCCCCAACAGGCCATGTTTTGGGAATTTCTCTTAGATAAAATAGCTGTCCAAATTACCAAGCAATTGACTCTGATTTAAAGCACCTGTGCACGTTAAAGGAAAACCTGCAAACATGGCCTGTTGAGGTTACTTTAGGACAGGGTTGAGAACCACTGGGCTAACACATACAGATTTTTCTGATGGAAAGCATTGTTGCAGAAGATATGGTTCAATAATTATACCAGCTTGCTGTCAGACCTAGATTGTATCAGTCTTAAAACTTTGACATTCTATTTAGCCATCATCAAACTCAATATTGACTTAGCACAATGATTAAATATTATCATCTTAAACCAGCCATTGATGGGGCAATTTTCTTGATTGTTCCTTGATTCTTTCGTAAATCCCTCCCGCTGAGCCATTGTGTTCTCCTGGCAGAGAGGGCGGGAGAAGCCGCCCCTGCCGGGAGAACACAGTGACTATTGCTAGCGGCAATAACAGCTGTCAGCAATAATCACATGTAAAATCCGAAAAGGCTGGTTGTACCCAAGTTCATCAATCAATCAACTTGAGTATATTCAGCCTGCCAATACATGGTTTGAATCTCAGTTGGTTCAGCAGGAACCATCATTTGAACTGTCTATGGCCAGCTTTAGAAAAGTTACTCAAAACAAAAAAAAAACTTTTAAATGCTACTGTATGTTTTAAATAAAGTGTATATAACACCTAGCAAAAAACTTCTCTCATTAAAGGGGACATTGTCTATTGATATACCATTGAAAGTGTTTTGTATAATCTGTTTGATAGGTGCAAAAAAACACTTATTGATCTTGCCAAAAAGCCCGTATTATCTCAAGTAGTCCTATGAGTCCTGCCTAGTTCATTTTTGCGAACTACAAAACATGCTATAGAGATGAAGAGAGGGTGATGTTCTGCAGTTCAAACACACTTCTTCTTCTTTGGTAAGATCACCAAATAAAAATAAAAGGGAAATAAAGCCTGAAAAAAGTAAATAAATTAAGCCTCCACATGGATGATAAACTGATATATACAGTATCATTTTTGTTTTATGGTCTAGATGCGTTTTATGTGTAAGTGTGATTTTTTTATGTAGCTTAGATAGTATTTTAATATGTTTCAGTATTAACATTGTTTTTAGTAAGGCTTCAACAGGCTGGGTTAGGGTCACACACATGGGTGTCCGCAGGTAGGGGCAAGGGTGAATCCTGGAATCTGCAAGGGTCCGCTGCAGCCTCTGCAACTGTTGCAGACTTTATTCAGACTCTGGCTGCTGAGTCAGTGGCTGCTGCTGCTCTCTGGTCCGATGCTCGGCCGCTCAGCGAGTTCAGCCTCCAGTGAGTCACCACATAACAGTGCAGTGCAGAGCAGACTGTCACTGTGCATGACGTGAGAATAGATCCGGCCACCGCCCACTCAAGTGGAGTGGAGTGGGAAAGGAGGACTGGAGGAGGAGGTCCAACCGTCCAAGGAAGGAAGGACTAGGAGGACTTGTCGTTGCTTAGGCCACAGTCTCATCATCATCACAGTCACAGGAAAAAAAAGTGGCACACTGGACTGGCATTGGCATACCGTGAGAGTGAAGAACCAAAGGTAACCACAGCAGTTAGGAGGAGCATATTTTGGAAAGTTGGAGAAGGGGAAGCTAGCTTATTGTGCTGGACTGGAAAGATCATGTCATCTGTCCTCCTGTATACAGCTATATACACCCACCTTCCTTCCTGTATTCCTCCATCATCGCTGACTGCAGACAGTCTGCAGATGATATACATCATCTGTCCAGGACAGATGATGTATATCTGCAGTCAGCGATGATGGAGGAATACAGGAAGGAAGGTGGGTGTATATAGCTGTATACAGGGCAGATGATGAATGATATATATCTGCAGTCAGTGATGATGGAGGAAAGTCTCTATATACAGGAAGGAAGGTGAGTGTATATATAGCTGTATACACCCACCTTCATTCCTGTATATGGAGACTTCCTCCATCATCACTGACTGCAGATATACATCATCTGTCCTGTATACAGCTACAGTATATAAACCCACCCTCCTTCCTGTATATACACATACTATCTAATACCATCCACCCCCTCTATATACAAATACTGTACACCCTCAGTACTGTACAGGCTGCATTTAATGGGCACAGTGACGCTGCATTTGATGGGCACAGTGAGGCCGCATTTGATGGGCACAGTGAGGCTGCAATTGATGGGCACAGTGAGGCTGCAACTGATGGGCTCAGTGAGGCCGCATTTGATGGGCACAGTGAGGCCGCAATTGATGGGCACAGTGAGGTCACATTTGATGGGCACAGTGAGGCCGTATTTGATGGGCACAGTGAGGCTGCATTTGATGGGCACAGCGAGGCTGAAATTGATGGGCACAGTGAGGCCGCATTTGATGGGCATAGTAAAGTCACATTTGATGGGCACAGTGAGGCCACAATTGATGGGCACAGTGAGGCCGCATTCGATGAGCACAGTGAGGCTGTATTTGATGGGCACAGTGAGGCTACATTTGATGGGCACAGTGAGGCCTCATTTGATGGGCACATTTTGCCATTTGTCATTTGTTAACACCAAATGCAGATTCTACATGTGTTTTATTATAATTCAGTTTTAGTGCCTTGATTGTGCGTGTATGAATAATGTAGTGCATTCAATAGTGTAAAAAAACATAAAAACTGATTAGAAATTGCCAATCAGACAATAGCAGCTTGATTCCTCTATTAAGCCTTTGCATCAGGTTTCTCAAACCTTTGCATGCCTGTGCTTTATGTGATAATGACTAAGCCCCTTGTCAAAAAGGGGTGGAGCATGGGTGACCTTAAAATGTTGCCCCCCCCCCCCGGAAAAAGTTCTGTGGACGCCCATGGTCACACAGTTATATACTAGTGCAGAGTATGAACCTGGCTATCTGCACAGCAACATACAGTTTAACCACTTCAACATCAGGCCTATTTTTTGGACTTGGTGCTTACAAGATAAAACCATTTTATTTGCTATAAAATTACTTAAACCCCCCCAAACATTTTATATATATATATATATATATTTTATAACACCCTAGAGAGTAAAATGGCGGTCGTTGCAAAACTTTATGTTGCACCGTATTTGCACAGCGGTCTTTTTTTAAAATTCACTTTTTTAAGTGAAAAAATAAGACAACAGTAAAGTTATCCCAATTTTTTTTCCATATTGTGAAAGATAATGTTACGCCGAGTAAATTGATACCCAATATGTCATGCTTTGAAATTGCACCCACTAGGAGAATGGCGACAAACTTTGTAACTTAAAAATCTCCATTGACGACGTTTAAAAATGTCTACAGGTTACCAGTTTTGAGTTACAGAGGGGCTCTAGAGATAGAATGATTGCTCTCGCTCTAACGATCGCAGCGATACCTCACATGTGTAGTTTGGACACAGTTTTCATATGCGGGCGCGACTTACATATGCGTTCGCTTCTGCGTGCGAGCTCGCAAGGACAGGGTGCTTTAAATTTTTTTTTTCTTATTTATTTTACTTTTTATTTTTTAATTTTTACACCTTTCTTTTTAAAAAAAAATTGGATCACTTTTATTGCTATTACAAGAAATGTAAACATTCCTTGTAACAATGCATAACCCTGGACATTGCTAGGCTCAGGCATTGGGACAATGCGCCCAATGTCTCTTGCTTTGTGTATTTGGTCAGCAATGTTTCACACCTTAGCAGTATGCGGGAGTCTCTGCAAAGCCATGGATGATGCATTTTAACTGCATAACAGTAATGAGCCAACATGCTCTGCACTGCTCATGGGGCAAAGATGATTTTGATTGGAGGGGTAATATATATTTTCAGGGTAGGATATTTATAAGGGGGTCATTTTCGTTTGAGGGTCGGTGGAGATTTTTTTTCCAAAAGAGTTTTTTGCTTGAGGGGAAGGAAACTTCTCCCTTATGATGGAGGCCAATCTTGATGACGTCATTACGCTGAGCCGGAGGAGTGTGTTCTGTGAGCGATGTCTCTGCATTGTCCTGTGATGTGCCTGGATGAATTACATGTATATAGAGATGGGCCGGACACCCCCCTGAAGGCTTATATGCAAGTAATTGGCCATAAAAAGGGTATGGGGCTCTGGGTACTGCACCGGGGGACATGTATCAATGCAAAACATGTTTTAAAAAAGATTGCTTTTACAGGAACAGTGATTTTAATGATGAAGTGCAACAATAAAAATGAAAAATTCCTTTAAATATAGTGCCTGGGCGGTCCCCTTAGACTGCCTGCCCATCAACATGGGAACAAGGTGCTTTGGGGTGGGGGGCAAGCCATTCAGTGAGCACTATGGGAGTTCTTTTCTCTTATACAGTATATGAGTGTGATAATGCTGAGGTGATAGAGGAGGAGCACTGTTAGAGCTGGATCGCTGTAAAGGAGACCTGATTATCAGTTTACTCCCATTTGGGGATGCATGATTATATAGAGGTCAATTTGTAAAGATGACCAGTTAAAAGTTGCCCTGGAAAAAGAGTGAACACAAGAGTGTGAAATTTAAAAAAGAAGCGCACTGATCACATTATTGGATTGAGACATATCCATATTCACTATTATTGGTTATTCCATCTGTCAGGAAAGAACTGTGGCCCCGAGGACTGTGCGTGGGCGCACGTAGCTATAACTTAAATAGCTAAAACAACCTATTTAAGCCAGCAGCACCCTGCAGCAAGTGCTGTCCTGTCTACAGCGTATCTGTGTTCCTGAGCGACCTGTTCATCTGACTTCCTGTGTCCTGTGACCCAGCTTGTTTACATCTCACCTTTGTCTGCCTGCACTGACCCCGGCTTGTGACCCCGACTACTCTCTGCCTGCTGCTCTGTACCTCGCTGCCTGCCTCCTGACAACCCGGCTTGTGACCCCGACTACTCTTTGCCTACTCCCTTGGTCCTGCACCGCCTGCCTCCTGACGACCCGGCCTGTCTCTGATCATCCCTCTGCCTACTGCACGGGCTCTCGGCCCCTCTGCTGTGACAACCAGTGGCCAACGGTAACCTTCACCCCATCTGCAGCAAGACTCCTGCACCAGCACCAGCCAACTTGTCAAGCCCTCGTGCCACCCTGTACTTCCTGTTCCCACTTTCAGGGGTCCGCGAGTTGGGATAGTAAGAGAGGTTGTTCACTGCACAGCAGACTCCACCACCAGGTACGTGACACCATCACATTGTTTCATGTGATGTTTTTCACATTTGTGTATATATCAATATTTGTTGCAAATATATTATATGTACTCATATGTGATGCAATATATATATATATTATGGTTATTGTATCATATTGTGACCCTGTATTTGATTTAGCTATTTACTTATTTATTTAGGGTGGCACAGTGGTGTAGTGGTTAGCACTTTCACCTAACCGCACAAGGGTTACTGGTTCGATTCCCAACCACGACACTACCTGCCTGGAGTTTGCATATTCTCCCTGTGCCTGCATGGGTTTCTTCTGGGGAACTCCAGTTTCCTCCCACACTCCAAAGACATGCTGGTAGGTTAATTGGCTCCTGTCTAAATTGGCCCTAGTATGTTTATGTACGAATGTGAGTTAGGGACCGTAGATTGTAAGCTCCTTGAGGGTAGGGACTTATGTGAATGTACAATGTATATGTAAAGCACTGCGGAAATTGATGGCACTATATAAGTACCTGAAATAAAATAAATATTTATATATTGGGAATTGATTGTTGATTTATAACAGGGTAGCACTGCACTGGGTTTTGGTTTAAGGTAAAGTTGGAGTGATCACTTTGTAGTGTCAGCAAGCTCCCATTAAAAAAATGTTTTTGGATTCTTTTATTTATTGCGCAAGTTGGTTATTAGTTATTTTTATTTCCACATTGTATCTCAAATATTTCTAGTCTGCCCCTATTTATCTGAAAGATTACTTTGTGAATATCTTTACACATTTACTTCTTTGAATTCTTTGACACTTATTCACTATGCCCTGGTAGTGGGCAATGCTGTGTCACAGAATTCACAGAGCCTGCCACTGAACTACAAAGGTGCTGAGAAAAGGAGTTTCAGGAGGAGTCAGTACAAGAATCACTACTTGCAGGCAGCGAGGTCCCAAGGGATAAGTTGTCCTTAACATAAACAAAAGGAATGAGCAGAGCAGAAGCGGCAAAGCATGCAAGGAATCTAGGAAACTGTGGAAGGAGATGACCAGCAGACAAACAGCAATTACTGTTGTGGATATTTTTTACGTAAGCATATATTGGATTATCTGAAATAGCTATTGTTTGCAATGCTTTTATAATGGTTTAAAATGAAAGTGTATGATGTGCCCATAAAATTGCTTTAGGTTCTAGATGGTTAAGATTGGTTGCACTTACAGTATACTGTACAGTTCACCCAACTGACTCTATACTGTATAAATGCTTGTTCCATGTATAATAATGAAAGTAATAATAATTATTGCTGGTTATACAGATTACACATTTTGATACATAATTGTTTAGTCCCTTTAAGTACTTGCTGGGAGAAAAAAAATAAGTCTCAGTCCTTCATGTGGATGCAGTTGATAGCACTAATGAACACATTCACATTTTTTACATACAACCTATATTTGAGTTTCCTTTTCTATGTGTTTTAGGACTGATAATCCCCATATAGGATTTCCTAAGGAACCTGATATCTTTATATTTTTTCAGGTAAATTTGGTATAGTGTATATCATCTACATAGGGCCATCTCGTGGTCAGTGTGAATATTGTATTTGGGTCTCATACTATTTGGTTTCCTATAGAGTGGTATTGTTAAGGGCTTGTTCACACTAATCTGCTTTATATGAAGTGTACAAAGTGACACTTCATTCATACCACTGCACAGCAGTGCAGTGACATGTGTGACAACTCACAATATTATGCAAACATGGTGTAACACTATGTTCTGGTCTGAACATGACACACAGAAAACTATTGTTTTGTGCATGACATTGCAGTTACCTGTGTTTTTCTACATGGTAACTGCACATAGTGTGAATGGTCCCTAATACAAGTTGTGCTCTGATCAGTCTTGCAATTGCACATCCCAGTTTCTCTGCCCCACCTCCTCCCCCATCTATTCACTTTATGCATATGTAAGTTTGACATTAACCTGTAATTTGTACACTGATTCTATTATTTTTGGATCGTCATTGTTGGATATACAGGCAGTCCCGTGGTTACAAACATCCGACTTACGAACGACTCCTACTTACAAACGGAGGGAGACAACAGGAAGTGAGAGGAAATCTCCCCCTTGGAAGGGAAATTCACTCCTGTAAGAGTTATTATGGGAAAAAGGTGTCTCCACTGATGCTTTAGCACCAAGGTTTGTTTTCACAATAACTCCAAATTTTCAAAATCCTATTATCATTGGGACAGGAAGTGAGGTGAAGTCTTCTGAACAGAAACAGACAGAAAAACAAACATTACAGTGTTATCCCTTCCCCTTCCAAACAGCTTAAAAATAGTTTTTTTGGCTGAAGCTACGCTTAAAAAATATACTTGTTCCGACTTACAAACAAATTCAACTTAAGAACAAACCTACAGTCCCTATCTTGTTTGTAACCCGGGGACCGCCTGTTTGCTTATGTTTGCAGTTGTTGAGTGTAAAGAGAGCATATACAGTAGGTACTCCTGATAAAGCAGATCATGCGATTGAGCAGTGGAGGCTCGTCCATAAGGGCTCCTGGGGCAACGCTCCACCACTAGTTTGAAGGGAAAAAAATAAAAATAAATGATATAATAATTTTTTCTGTGTTTTTAACTTTGTATAGGTCTGTATTTTATGTCTCTCTTTCTCTCTCTGCTGTTGCTAGGCAGATTAGAAAAAAAATGATCTAATCATGATTTTTTTTCCCTAATCTCCCCAGCAACAGGCCGTCCGTCCTTAAAAGCCTTTACACTGTCATAAAGAAACACAGGGAAATTGTTTCTTCACCGTCATTGGTTCCTGGTCACCCCCCTATAGCTTTCAATGGAGCTCATTAGGACGGCTCAATATGCAGCCCTGGCCCGCCTATTGAGGTCCCTAATTTGCTCACTGCACTAGGGGGGTGGAGATCCGGCGGGTGCAGCCCCCAGGATAGGAGTCATCAAGGCTTCTGTCTTTGGCACTAGGGGCGAGCAGGGGGTGGAGTCCGCACTGGAGTGACACCATTCCGAGGGTCCTGGAGGAGGGCTCTTAAGCTGGAAAAACATGGCACTGTTCATCAGCGCCACGCTGGCCATGAGTGAGACTCGTCACTCTCACTGCTGCTGTCTCGGCTCCTTTCATCATACACAAGCCTGCCGCCCGGAGAGTGACAGTCTGGACCAGCAACTCTCCGGGCATCTGGCACACTGGATTCTCCTCTGCCCGCTGTCCCGTCCAGGTGCATGAGGTGAGGGGGGATTTGTACTGATATTGGGGGTATGCCGAGGGGGGATCTATA